>AFRD01000038.1:0-129779 GCA_000222875.2 Periglandula ipomoeae IasaF13
TGGCAACAATAAACCCAGACAATGCAGGCGCCATCGAAGAGCCATGCGCTGTGGTTCGCTGGATTGGGGCGTGGTTGGAGGGGCCGGGACCCACTGGCACACCGCCAACGCCATGGTCGCTGAAGCCGGGCTTGCAGCTGCAAATTGTGCGTGGTGTCTGGCCAAGAGAAGAAATCGACGGCGGCGAGAAGGAGCCACAGAGTCTGGTGGGATTGAAGGAGGTGGACGTGGAGGTGGACGAGCGTCAAAACTTTTTATCCACCTGCTCCATCGAGACGACTGTCGGGCCACAGGGAATCTTTGACTCGTTGACGGCGTCTGGCCCTTTACTTTTTACAGCAAGACTACAATAGCTCTGGCTCTGGCTCTGGCTTTGCAGCGAAGACACTGTTCCGTACTGTACAGTATTAAAACACAGTACTGACTGGCCACCCGCTCCTGACCGGCGCCGACCGGCGTGAAGGACGAGAAGCACCAAGACCACCAAGACAAGGGGCACAACACTTTTCCTTCATGACGCCACTGCCGCTACTGCTGCGTCGCTTCTCCCTATGTGGATTTGCCTCTCCAAGACTCGGTGACCTAGTGTTGACGCAACGTAATTCTCCTTCTCTCAACATCTCCCGTCCCGCCTCTGTTGCTCTGTTTCTCGACTTCGCACCATCCTAGCTTCCGCCTGCCGCCGTTTCTGTGAAACTGTCTCTCGGTCGTCCGGCGCATACATGCGGAACTGCGAGACACAGTATTCAGTCTGAATTACGACACATCCTCTATACGACAATGCCGACGGCAAACTGAAACACCAAAGCTCTCAATGGTCCATACAATACGCTCGTTACTTCTCTGTACACCACGTCATCACGCCTGTTTCATAAGCTGAACAGGCTTCAACAACTCTTTGTTTAGATCACACAATCTCAATCTTCCTCATCATCCCTTCAGTTGGTGCAGCCTATGATGGGAGTTGCTGTTCGACCATTCAAGGTGTCTGTTCGCAGGCGAACACCAGCAGTGGTTCTCATCTGCACTTTTTTTCTTCTCCTACTCGCGTTTGGCGCTTTCGAACGCTCAGAATCTCGACTACAATATGCCCTGCCGCTGGGCTTAGAAGCTGCTCTCCCCGAGCGGCTGCGCGTTCCCAAACCATGCCGATCCGATCTCGATCACTTACGGCGTGCCAAATATAACCTCACAAGACAAATTGTCTACCAAAAACGCTGCTTCCGCGGTGTCAGAAACGCTGCGACTTCAAGGGAAGCTGTTGGCAACAACCCAAAACCTTTAATCGACGAAGGTTCCAGCAGAGTATTGGATTTGAAAAACGCATGTAATGGTTCGCTCCCAGCAGATGTCCCATGCGAACCCATTACAGTCCAAGTACCACCCCCCTTCCCTCGGCGAGACTATTCGGAATTCATTTTTGGAGTCGCCTCTTCCGCAGAAAAGGCTGGAGAATTCGATACCACAGTTCAAGCATTGGCTGCGGGGCACGAAAGCCAGGCTGCTGGCTATTGTTACCGACCAGGACTTCTCCAAGCGGCAGATGAAGAAATTGGTGTCGCGCTTCAATGAATCCGGAATCCATTTTATTGGCACTCGACCTCAGAACACATCCATTGGCGTCAATGAGCAACATTTTGTTGCTGTTCGCGATCTTCTCCAGCATGCCGAGCCCGACACCAAATGGGGCGTCATCATCGACGACGACACTTTCTTCCCGTCCCTCTACCCCGTCGCCGAAGCCATGGACAAACAGAATGCATCCATACCTGCCTATGTCGGTGGCCTGTCCGAGAACAAGGACGCTGTGAGTTTCCATGGATACATGGCGTATGGCGGCGGCGGCGTCTTCCTTTCCATGCCCTTGTTAAAATTGTTGGAACCACAAGTCGAAAGTTGCTTGAATAAGAGCAGGATCCGCGAGGGCGACGGCATGCTAAAGTATTGCGTCGAGAAAAAGACAGGAACCAACTTTACTGAGGTGGAGGGCCTGCATCAGTTAGATTTCGGCGGCGACATGGGCGGCTTTTACGAATCGGGTAAATGGCACCTGAGTCTGCATCATTGGAAAACATGGCACCAAGCGCCAGTCGACAAGATTGCCAAGATTGCCCATTTTTGCGGTGGATGTCTTTTCCAACGATGGTGATTCGGCCCGGACACGTTATTTGCGAATGGATATAGCATTGCTACATACAAGAAGGGCACGGCGAACCTGCAACTGAACCGCATGGAAAGCACCTTTACTGCGTCTGGAAAGGGTGACGACTGGGAGTGGAGTCTGGGTCCCATGCGGGATCGAATACCAGAGGGTGAGAAGAAGAGCTACCTTCTTATAGATGCTGAAGTTGTGGGTGACCATCTGCGACAAGTTTACGTCCACCGGGCATCGCAGCCTGATGTTGGCGTCGAACCCTCCTCCCAAAATGCACCCAAAGACGAGGTCTTAGAAATCTGGTGGGATTGGAAGTGAAGGCCACCAAAAGAAGGGAAGAAAGAAGCAGGAAAATATGAGAAGGATTTTTAGCGGGCGCATCTAATGTGTAATTCCGTGCGGGTCACCACAGCATGGTTCCTTGGGATCATTTTTTTTCGGCGTACAGCGTAGACTGGGCATTATTTTCTCTTCAGTTGTCATTTTCAGGATATTTTGCCTATTGCATATTCCATATCACGCACGTTATATACCAATTTGTCATGTTCACGCTAAAGTCTTTTGTCAGTCAGTCGCAGCCTCGCGACGCTTTGAACCTCTGCATGAATTGACTCGACAACAAGGCAGTGATTCCCGCGTTAAATCCCTGCACAACGGCAAGGAGTATCCGACTTTGACGTTGCGGATCTACAAATAGGCGCTCAACGAGGAGATGGGAGAAATTGTGAGCGGCTGTCGTCTGATTGTCCGACGTGTTTCGCAACGGATATCCGAGCCAGGGGCGAAACCTGGGTCTGACACACAACCAGTGTTTCGGATCTGGACGGAGCAGCGATCCCATCTCACGCTACTGTGTCTAATACATTCTGCGATGCTGTCACTCTTCTGGTATTTGTTGTTTGGTTCCCTTGGTCGAAAGTCTTGGAAGCACGATCCTATTACCAAAGCACGTTGACGATCCTCGTGGTAAAAGGGGGCGAAATGTCTGATCGAAACGGATTGCCTGAAGATCCAAGCAAAGCTAAGCCAAGCTGCGTACCCATTTATGTCGAATTAGATTCATTCTTCCCATTTAATTGACTTGGAAATAAATTAGAGTCTTTGGCATTATACCGCTTCAAAAAGTCTACCAGGCGCCCGCATCGCATCGAAAATAGTCGGCGAACACCCTCCCTTTCAAGCCATCCCGTCGCTCCCCGCACAATTTTTCATCCCCTTTCGTCCAGACAACGAGACCAAAATTCCAATTCCAATCTACCCATCACGCAATTCTCCGGCAAGCACAGCCGCGCCTTGTAGGGCCAGGGTTACCCACATATTTTAGATGAAACCGCAAAGCTTGGCAAGGCTTATCTTGTCTGAAGTTTCACCTTTTTCTCTCTTCTCGGAAGTTGGACGAGGCTTTGCCTCTTTTGACCTTCAGCCCTGCTCGGCTTTAGCTTTCGCGACTGCTAAACATGGCTGACGGGCGCTATGTTACAAGACGAGAATAGGAGTCTAGAACGGTAGTAGGTGAATGTCGATTTGACCTGAGGGGAAATTTCGACGTGCCTGAAACCGAACGTTGCGAAGGCGCAGCGAAATATGCTCGGTGTACTGCCCGTCGTCTCTATATATATATCGGTGTGCTTCTTGATTTTCGTCAATGTTCTTGGCAACCTCGTCTTAAGCACTACATTCTTCTACAAATCAAGCGCAGCTGGTCTCGCAATTTATTTACACAAACTACTTAATCTTTCTAATAACAAACCACAAAACACCAAAACCCAAATCCACAATGAAGGTCTCATCTGCTTTCGTCCTCACCCTCCTCACAGGTGCGCTGGCCGCACCCCCAGCTGCCCTCGGCGACTCAGAGAAGCGCGGCCTCGCAGCCCGGGACTTCCAAGACTCAGTCGCCCAGGCCTACGACACCCGCGACGTCAAGGCCGATGTCGTCCTGACGGAACGCGAGGTCCTCCCCGCCGATGCCCTGGACGCCGAGGAAGCGGCAGAGGACGCCCTCGAGGCCCGCGCCGCGAAGGGCAAAGGAAAAGGCAAGGGCAAGGCCAAGAAGGCTGCTAAGAAGGGAGCCAAGAAGGCGGCCAAGAAGAACGCAAAGGCCGCCGGCAAGAATGCCAAAGCTGCGAAGGCTTCGGCTTCCGATGCCGCTGCTGCTCCGAGAGTCACTAGCTCTTTTGATGCTCCTGGCATTGTTGACGCCGATGCCGCGTAAGAGTTTTAACGAAATAAATGCTTTACGATTTTATTTGTCTCACTTCTGTGGCAAGATGGTTTACTTGTGCTTGATACTGTGGGTTATGGGCTTGCGAAATTGGAATGCAGATGCATAAGCTCTGATTACAACTGTAACTGATATGATGATACGGATCTGAGGGAGGGAACTGCACGCTCCTCGTCGCATGTTTTGAAGTTCGCTTGCTTAGAGCGGGCAGGGCAGGCATCTACGCTGAGTCGACTGTGACTTGATATAATATACATGGGCTATTCCCTGTGATGTTTTTGCCCCTTTGGTCTTTTATACATGCAGCTGAGAGTGTACTGTGACGAAATTCTGCGAGTTTATAATACAGCGAGGACGGTGAATAATAGACTACTGAGTACTAAAGAGGAATCACGAGTGACCCGTCTTCTTCCATGTACTCACCCATTCTGTACCTAGCAGATGTGAGAGTCCATTCAATGAGCCCAGTCACAAAGTGGCAGTGCGTATCTATACAAGCGTGCATGTTTCCGTTGAGCGCTTCGTCATGCTGCGTGTTCTTCTGAAGCTGCTCCGCAGCGCGATTGAATGCGTCCATGGACTGGTCGAGCTGATGCATGAGATTTTCGACAGCTTCGTCTAATGTACTGGGTCGGTTCTCGTGGTACAGCACTACCAAGTAGTTCTGTAATGTCTTGCAGGCCTGGGCGAAGAACATGTCAGTATAATGGTACAAAAGGCAGTAGACGAGACCAAATGGCGCAAACCCACGATTTCTTTCGGCGCGGACAGAACATCGTTGATACTAGTTCTGGATCAGTATGGCTGCACTTTGATCGCCGTCTACAACTCACATCAAACACATCATAGTTGCCTCGCGGCCTAGGATTTCCATTTCTTTCGAATGGCGTACCCAATCCGGCAACATGACGCCATTCATGAACCTGTTGGTCAGCAGTGCACTTGCTCAGATCACTGACGTCGACTTACTCGCAGCAACCAGCAACGGGAGCCACGCCCGCCGTGCCCATTCGCATCACGAGATACTCTTCCGAAGTGGGAATCACTCCTCTGAGCTGTCGTCGATGCTCTACTCCGACCTGACTGATGTAGTCTCTTAAGCCCTTGAAGGTCATCCACCTCTGGTCTTTGTCTGCTTCGAGGAGTCCGCGACCGAACTCCTCAAATACTTTCATGCTTCGGTATGGGCATGGAATCAAGACTGGATTATTCCTAAGATCGTAATCGAAGACCATGGTCTTGTAGATGTAGTCTAGCGATCGCTCGCAGTACTCTTGGCCGAGGTCTGCGTCTTGCGACAGCTCAGTTGTGCCGAGGTCGATTTCGTCATCCCATATGAATACCCATGCCAGGTATGCTGCTGCGATTTTGAGCTCCTTCCAATTTGCATTCGGATACCACCTGTAGAGAGTCAGTTTGGTTCATAGTCAGAGGGGTCCAGATGTTGTTGAACTGACAGACATGTCAAATGAACCATGTCGCTTCTTTTCGCAGACTTTAAGAGAGCTTCGTCGTCGGTCACACTATTACTATTTAGTATTCTGAGTATACTCGGAATGGGACAGCCTTACGACCATATCATCCTGTCCACCTCATTTCTGAGTTCCTCAAGCTGAGGATTTACACCTTGTGGCCAATGCTTGAATTTTTCCCGGAGGTTGGGAACCTTGAGTACCTGACCTTTGAGTTCTGTATAAAGAGATTCCATTATACAGTTTTGAGGCCATGCAGGAATCAGTATGTTTAGATGCTAAATTTGCTGTTGGTTGACGTTGCACTTGGAAGAGGGGGAGGAACCATCAGCTTTCTGGTGCGACCTTGATAGGCACCACCGTGCCTGCCATGATGTACTGTAAGAGACTTTGTACTGAATGCCAGAATTCAGCCGTCATTGTCAGTCAACTGATCAACCTGAAGTCTGCGTCATAATGCTGCAAAGCCAGAATAGAGCGTTCTAGCCTTTGCATAACTGCCATTGTGCGCAGTCTATTGTTTGTTGTGCCGTCAATGCGAGAGGCAGCCCTACTATTGTTGTGGCGCATTCCGCTCGACACCTATGGACTGCGACGTTGCCAAGACTGGATTTATTGGGCACAGACCACAGTTTAATAAGTTTCAGGGAGCAGTCTCTTTTATATGCTTATTCCATCTGAGGGTCCAAATAGGTCATCGCGGCTAAGCATCTGTGAAAGAGGTTGGCCCATGTGCCCTTTGCTTTTCGTTTCGGAAGATATTTCTCTAATGTGATCCACAATGCTCGGATCGTGTATATCGGCTGCCTTGTCTCGGGTGCTTCGGGAATCTGAACATATTCTTCAATGTTGGTTCCCGTCCCCGCTCGCTTAATACAAACCTGGTATCACACCCTGTCGATCAAGAGTCAAGTTGTAGAAACAAGATGTATGTTGCCCTTGAGATGAGCACTCTCATAGGAGTAGGGGCTACCCTGGTATGTATGGCAAATTGCTCCTACTTGCGTATAACAAAAACACTAACATATCGCAGCTCTTCAGCTTTTGTGTCGCCAAAACCATCTACAATATCCTCTTTCACCCCCTCCGTGGCTACCCTGGCCCATTCATATGCAGCGCTACTGAGTACTATCGAATCAGAAAGTTTATGAGCGGGAGGCTGCCTCACTGGCTTGAGGAGCTACACGGCACTTACGGACCAGTAGTACGTATCGCGCCAAACGAGTTATCGTTCATCGATCTTGAGGCGTGGAGTGACATTTATGATTCAAAAAAGTCGGTATCGGGGAAAGTGTGGGAACTGCCGAAATACAAGAAGTTCTACGGCTTCATGGGCCCAAGGACAGCAGACAATATCCTCAACGCTAGCCTTGGCGAGCACACATATTTGCGACAGCAGCTGGCGCCTGCGCTTGCCACGAGAAAGCTCGAATCGAGGGAGCCCATCCTGCGGAGATACACGGATCTTCTCATCTACAGACTGAGAGAAGAAGGTCACGAAGGGACGAAGAGCTTGAATCTGCGCGACTGGTTCACGTATTTCACGTTCGACGTTGTCGGGCAGCTTGGATTCGGTCTTGACTTCGGTTGCCTTAGTAGCTCTGAGTACCATCCATGGGTGGGAGCTCTGACTAAGAACCTGAAAGAGTATCGCTGGATCCAGTTTCTCATGTACATGAACTTGGACAAGCTGGTGCATCTCATCACCAATAGTGCATTTCTGAGGGCAAAGGTTATGCATGAGGACTTGACCAAGAAGATGCTCAAAGAGAGCTTGACGAATCCAGACCTGGTCAGAGATACGACCGGCCTGTTGGATGCCCTAGCTAAGCTGAGACATCCTGTTCTAGTAATGACCTTCTCTGATCCATCGTTATGGAGGACAGACTAACGGTACTGTGAACAGAGCTTTGAAAGACTCCATAGCAACATGGCTTTGATCATTATTGCTGGCTCGGAGACTAATGCTACCCTCCTCGTCAGTATAGCATCAATCCTAGCTAAAAACCCCAAGGCACAGCAGAAAGTAGCGGAAGAGATAAGATCTACGTTTAGGAACGACGAAGAAATTACCAAAACTTCGGTGAACCAGCTGAAGTACCTAAGGGCATGCATCAATGAAGCTATGCGGTTATTTCCACCGGCGGCGATTGGAGGGCCAAGAATCGTGCCGCGTGGTGGAGCTACAATTGCTGGGCATCCCGTGCCAGAAGGGGTAAGAAATTTTGAAACGAGGCCTCTCTTGCACAGTAACACTGTAATTGACAATTTGGAAGACGATAGTATCTGTTTCCCAATGGGCGTCATATCACAGCCCGCGACACTTCTTCAAACCTCAGGAGTATCATCCAGAGCGCTGGCTTAAAGAACCGGGCTTTGAGAATGATGTCCTGGAGGTATTTCAGCCATTTGGCTATGGTAATAGAGATTACATTGCACGAAAGTATGTCGTGAGTCCTGTTGTATATTCGATACTTATCTAACTTTCATTATTTTAGTTTGGCTCATGTCGAATCGCGGCTCGTGCTGGCAAAACTTATCTGGCACTTCAACATGCGGCTACAGCCCGGGCACGAGAGGTGGAGAGAGAAACAGAAGTCCTATCTACTTTGGGACAAGAAGGACTTTTATGCTGCGCTGGAACCTGTCAGGTAGGCCGCGGGCGGTCGAGTGGATATTTACCGCATGGATTAATATGTCTGTCTTGCTTAGGCTTCATTTAGTCTCAACAGCAGTCGAGAATGCTTAAATATGTAGCGCGAATAAAGGAACAGCAGTATTTTTTGACTCTATGGAAGACAAAAATCGTAGTACATGAGCTCGGGGGGTGAGCAATTGATACATCGACCGCTTCGTGAAGATCATAAGAATTGCAAAGTAATCACTCCTTGTACTCCGCTACTTCGTCAACGCCTGATTTAGCTGTCACCTTTTCGATGTCCGTCGGCAGGTTACCCAGTGCTCTTTCGCCAAACATGAAGTCTATTTCCAATGATTTGCCATTTGTTTCCTTGAATAAGAAAATAAGCGTGGGAAGTGTCACAACAATATTGAAAGCTGTGGGCAGACGTAAGTCAAGCAAATCGGATCAGAGCTTAAAGCCATACAGCGTGGTTACTTACCGACAAAGACAAAATAAAATTTCCAGCCAAGTTCGCCCAATGCGATTGGGCTGACCTGGGCCCAAAACGTGCTCACAAGCCAATTGCCAATGCCAGTTGCAAATGCGCATCCCTTGCCGCGAATTTGATACGGCATCACTTCCGACATGTAGGTCCATGAAAACCGTGCTTTGTGCCGTCGAGGTTCTGGCTGTTCACCACGCCTTCGCAGATCAGTGCGATGGTGATGCCGATAATACCATAAATAAGTGGTCGCTTCCTGCCGATTCGATCAACAAGGAATGTGATGAAGAACAAATCTGGCGCCTGTCAGCATGGGAGGCAATGTGCCATGGTTTGGTCCCGGGGAACTTACTAGCAATGGGTCCGACGCAATTATAGATGCCGGCCACAAGCAGATTCGTCTTTCCGGTAAATCCAAGCGACTTGTACATAATGGTCTGGTAATAGCCTATGACATTGATTCCAGTAAACTGTGTAAAGACCTGGACAAGTGTGCCCAGCAAGAGTCGTCGTCTCCACTGCGGAATCTTGAACATGATCAGCCAACCGGGCGCGGTGACTGCCTTTTCTGTGTCTATCGTCATTTTTATCTCGGAAAACTCAGCCTGAATCCAGTCGTCATTGGTGCCATCGAAATGAAGTTTTCGTAAGACTCTCATTCCGTCGTCTACGCGGTCCGTCGCGATGAGGTGCCGAGGTGACTCTGGCAGCCACAACATACCGACGCAGAGCAGCGCAGACGGCAGAGCTTGAAAGGCAAGCGGGAAGCGCCATTGGAAGGAAGACGAGTCTGGCATCTGATGGGAACCATAGCCGACCCACGTTGAGACGATGAAGCCTACTCCGATCATTTGCTGGGCGATGCCTACGATGAGGCCGCGAATCTTCGGGTGCGCACATTCGGACTGGTAAACGGGTACTATGTTCAGTCAGATTAAGCTCTTCAAGTCATTTGCTGTTCTATGATACACATACCACTCATAGATAACAGACAGACTGCAAATCCGGCAACGATGCGACCAACTAGCATCATGGCAAGACTAAATCCTGGTGTTAGCCCAGCACGAGGCATCACAGCTTCAGACAAATTGAGTAGAAAATCCTCACTAGTAAGCTGCTGCTTGGAGCACGCCACCGACGGTACAAATCGCGGCCCCTATCCCGATTGTTTTTCGACGACCGTATTTATCCATGATAACACCGCCGAACAATGCGCCGAATACGGCACCTCCGCTGAACGTAGCATTGATGGCACCTATCATGGGCGACGTGGGCGTCGTGTTGAAGAAGTCCAAAAAGTTCTGAGATGCAATGACGTCTTTCATAACACCTGAGTCGTACCCGAAAAGAAACGACCTGGATCATTGTTAGCTTGCTGGACGGCCCAAGACTCTACTTTCTTTGACCAAGCGTGACTGACCCAATGGCCGCAAAGACGGCAAGGCCAATATTGTAAGCCTTTCCCATGATGAATTGGAACAGCCCGCGACGGCTCTATCTCCTTAGAAAAACTTGACGACTGATAAAGTGATTGTTATTGACAATGGCAGGTCGCGAGCTCATCGAGGACGTGGTTGCCCTCCTCTCAATCTTATAATACGCGACTCCATTAATGTGACACAGCATGATCTGACAAGCGATCTTTAAAGGACTAATCAGCGTGTACACCCCTGCTGCCGCTTAGCAGTCGCTGCGACTGATCGTGCTGAACTCGTACAGAATGCGGGGGGCTTTAGCAGCCAACTGGTGTACGTACTAGGAGTAAATCATCTAGGCGTTTCTCGGCCAGTTTCGAGGGCGAGAACACTGGAAATACTGCGGAGCATACATGGGGAAATTTTGGAGTATTTCGGAGCAATTATAAGCCACATCTGCTAGCGTCGAGCGATACCCGAAGGATAATGGTTTCTCGCACGATTTGTGAATTTACCCTTCGGAAAGGCAAGCTCGGGCGTCGCTTCGAGATACACCGAGCTTTATTCATTGCAGAGCTCTTGGCAATTGGGCTTACCCCTACTCTTTATGTGTTACGATGTCTAGGTCTCTCAAATGTGATTGATAATTCTATTTACAAACGAATTGCATGTGGTGTGACAAGCGCCGGTCCTCATGATTAAGGGATGGCAATTGTACTAGAAACTCGACCTGGACTTGTTCATAGGTTAGCCATGTCCACTTTGTCAGACACATCCATGTTCCGACCATGTGTAATCACAAAGTCTCCCGAGAGACTGGACTTATTCTCAAGCTCCCCTCCACTACCAACAACGAGCTGGACCACATTCTCATTATTGTTCACTGTCGTGCCAATAGCTCCAGGACCAACCTGGTATAAACAAACCTCCACATCCTTGGTGTAGTCATACAGTGGCCCAGTTTGATCCGCGCTTCCTAGAACAAGGACGGTATTCTCGCGTACATAGAGTTGAAGAGACCCGAATCCATGTCTCTCTTTGAACCATCCTGGACCTTGCTTGACTTCATTTGTGAAGTAAGACGTCCATTTTCCCTTGGGAAGGTAGAACGTCACCTCGCCTGACTCTTCAAAGATCGGAGCGACCATGATACGAGAACCAAGCATGAACTGACGGTCCAGGAACCAAGAAGTCGGGTCTTCTGGGAACTCGATCGCAACGGAACGAAGCGAGAGAGGCAAGCCGTGTTTGACAGACTCAATCGCCTCACTGTAGATATAAGGCATTAGTCTATTCTTCAGCTTTGACCATTTAGCCAAAGTTCTCGAGCACCCCTCTTCCGATTTATCATCATCGTCGATGGTCCAGGGCACGCGATACGAGTTGCTCCCATGCAGCCGGCTGTGGCTGCAGAGAAGACCCATTGCAACCCATCGCTTGTAAATCCATGGTGGAGGAGAGCCTTCAAACCCTCCAATATCGCAGCTCCAGAAAGAGAACCCAGATAATCCCATGGAGAGACCTCCTCTGATGGATTCGCCCATCGCCTCCGGTGTTGATTCGCAGTCTCCGCCCCATTGAAGCGGAAACTGCTGCGTTCCCGCACATGCGGACCGTGCAAAGAGGACGGCTTCTGAGTTTCCGAACCTCTTTTGCAGGGCTTCATACACGATGCGATTGTACTCGAATGCGTAGTAGTTATGCATTCTGTCGGGATCAACAGTTTTGTCGTGCCATTGTACATCCTCCGTTGGGATTCTTTCGCCAAAATCGGTCTTGATCGCATCGACTCCCAGATCAAACAGTTCATTTAAGCACTCAGTGAACCATTTGACGGCGTCTGGATTCGTGACATCGAGTAGTCCCATACCTGCTTGCCATAGGTCCCACTGCCAAATGTCGCCGTTCGTTCGTTTCAGCAGGAATCCCTTCTCCGCCGCATACTTGAACGCTGCACCATGTTGACCAAAGTACGGATTGATCCAAACACAAACTTTCTTGCACAATCCGCTGTCTTTCAGGCGTGAAATTTGTCCCTTGGGATTGGGAAAGAAGTCCTTGTCAAATTTGAAGTCGGTCCAGCAGAACGCTTTCATCCAGAAACAGTCGTAGTGAAAGACGTCGACTAGTGAGCCCCGCTCCTTCATACCCTTCAGGAATGAAGTGACCGTGTTCTCGTCGTAATTCGTGGTGAAGCTTGTCGTCAGCCAGAGTCCAAAGCTCCATCTCGGCACCATACTTGGCTTGCCGGTCAAAATGCTGTATCTGCCCAAAACATCCTTGGGTGTCGGCCCGTATATAACGTACATCTTGAGTCGCTGCCCTTGAACAATTGTCTGGGCACGCGAACACCGCTCGCTCCCGATTTGCATTTCCACATGGCCGGGATCATCCACGAAGATGCCATAGCCGCGGCTGCTCATCCAGAAACTAACGTTCTTGTATGCTTGATCACTGGATGTGCCTCCATCTGCATTCCACAGCAACACATTCTGGCCGACTTTGTTCCATGCTCCAAACCTTTCTCCAAGTCCGTGGATAGAATCTCCCACGGATAGGTTGGTCTGTATGAATGTATAGTGCTTGAAGTCCTTTATGGACTGCAGCTGCATTGGAGTACTAGGAGCGGGGCTGTAGGCGAAACCAACGCTCCGGTCTTTGAGGGCCGTCAAAGGAGTCTTATTTGCGTCCCCGTAGAAGCCAATGTCGAAACTTCCGGCAGCTGTTCTTGCCGTGACAGACAATGGCCCTGATTGAAGCGTCGTCGTGGCATCGGTCTGCTCAATTTGACCGCTTGCAGATGGCTTGCCATTGGGAAATAGTTGAAAATGAGGCCCTAACCTTCTTGAACCACTCCAATGAGTAGCTTCAAGGGATATAACTCCGTCAAATTCTGCTTTAAAGTCAAGCGTCAATGTTGGCTGGTTGAGAGTGTCGCCTCTTGAGCGAATCCGCTTTGTCGGACATAGCAAGCTCATGTGCTGCTTGTCAGGAGCCAGTGTAAGTTCATAGACTTCCTCGGCGTACTCGCTCCTCACACCTGGCGCAGGGAGCCATGCCATCACGTAGTTGAACCATGATGCAATCAAGGGTTGTGTTAAATAACAAGGGTCTTCTCGGTCCCGGAATGGTCTCCTTCAAGCCTCTGCCGGAATGAAGTAACGAAACCGCAATCAAAAACGGGCTTGCGCACGATTAAACAGTCTTTGCGGACGTTTGGTCAATCCTGTCCTGATATGAGCCTCGCTCGTTCGACGACAATTACAGCAGAGTTGCTCAAGAGTTAAAAAAAAAGCCCGATCTAACTGCAATACAGATGTCCAAATCATTATCCGTCGGGTCCAGCTAATGGGGAATTGAACCCGAGTAGCTCCCCTTTGGTAAATCATGGCATGTGAGGATCTATCCCGCCTCCTACCGACAACCTGCTGACAGGAAAATCCCCACTGGACGTATGATGTGCATTTGGAGAACCTGCTTCCGAGACATTAGGCTATATGTTAGAGGCGTAGTGACATGCATTCTCCGCATGGCGCCTGCGGCTTATCGGCCCTCATTTCCGCAAAGGTTTCTACCTAAGCAAATCTGCCAAGACACGGGAAGGTAGGAACCGAACAATTGATTTGAGGATTCAAATATCCCGATACCCGTGCCCGATCCCGAAGCCACCTGACTTAGACGCGAAAACACAAGACGTGAAAACACAGATGATCTACGCTTTTAACCGGTATTGCGGGGTGATTTGGGGTAACTCAAACCAAGTTCTGGGTTCATCGCCAAGTTGCATTCATCTCGGCAATTTGTTTCGTCTAGATGGAAATTAAGATCTAGTAACATGCAAGGGTCATGGACAGATCGTCTACCGCGAAGCATGTCCCTGGAAAAGGTGCCTGATCTGCATGATGCCGGAATAGTGCGACGTTTTAATTGCAGCTTGCTGCTGCCTCTAGGATGTAATCAGAGGCCACATCACTCTTTGTCTCAGTTTTCACAAGCGCTTGGTTATCGGTCGCAAAGTACACTCTCAGTGGATAGTCCGAATAACAAGCGCAATGAAGAATCTAGTTGTGCTTCTGCACGGCGCAATCGCAGTGCTTGGTGGACTTGCATCTTGCAAGCCGACTTATCAGAATGAGAATGCTGCAATCAGTGACAGAGTGGCCGACCTTCTTGGACGCATGTCCGTTCAAGAGAAAATGACACAATTGATCCAAGGCGATATGACAAATTATCTGAACATCTCGACGGATGTGTTCAATGCCACTGGCTTGGTTTGGAACATGAAGAATCGTGCCAACTCTGTGTGGACTGGCTACTATGCTAATATGATCACAGTCAGCAAAGCGGCTAGAATTGCGCAGGATTATCTGGTTCACAACACCTCATTAGGTACCTATTTGCTTGAGTGCAGTCCTCCCGAGAATAGATTATACTGACGTATGACGTTCCAGGGATACCAGCATTCATCCAGAGCGAAGGTCTTCACGGTTTCCTTGCTCTCAATGCAACCATCTTCAACTCATCAATTGCTATGGGATGTTCGTTCAACCCTGAGCTCGTGGGCAAGGTTGCAGAGGCCATCGCGAAGGAGTCGTTGGCTCTAGGTGTCAATCAGCTCTTTGCTCCATTAGCCGATCTCGCGAGAGAACTACGGTTTGGCAGAGTGGAAGAATGTTTCGGTGAAGATTCACATCTGTACGTGCCAGCTGCTCAGTGTCCCAATGAAGAGTAGACTTACTGACATCTACAGGGTCGGTGAAATGGCATACCATTTCGTCAAAGGGTTTCAGAAGCAGAATGTCTCGGCAGTCGTCAAACACTATGTGAGCACAATGCCAACTAAACCATGGAGCTCCTGACTGACCAAAATACCTAGGCTGCTTTTGCATCTCCGGAACAAGGCCTCAACACAGGACCGGTCCATGGCGGAGAACGCCAATTGCGTTCACTCTATTTGCCGCCTTTCAAAAGAGCCATTATCGACGCAGAAGCTGCAACCGTCATGTCATCGTATAATTCGTACGATGGCGTGCCAGTAGTTGCCGACTCACATTTATTGTCGGACATTCTGCGCGACGAATGGGGTTACAAATACTTTGTTACCTCAGACGCAGGTGGCACGGCCCGCCTCGACAATGCGTTCCATGTGTGCGCGCCGAAAGACGATGAATGCATCACTCTGAAAGTTTGTCAACGCTCCTCTCTCATCTGCAACAAACGCTAACTTTCCATAGGCACTTCCTGCAGGCAACGACGTTGAGATGGGTGGTGGTTACTACAGTTTCCAGAAAATTCCAGAGCTGATCTCTTCGGGCAAGCTTGATTTGAAGGTACTCGATAAAGCTGTAGAACGAGTCTTGCGTGCCAAATTTGCAATGGGTCTCTTTGAACGCCCCTACACTGGCGTTCCCGACGATAAGATTTTCCAGCATATCAACACCAAGGAGAATAAGCAGTTGGCTCGGCAGCTCGACGCCGAAAGCATAGTTCTTCTGGAAAACCACCATAACGTGTTACCTCTACGGAAGGACGCAAATTTTGCAGTCATAGGGCCCATGGCCCACGGATATGTCAATGTAAGTGTTGTTCACAAGTTTGTTCTTCGCGCACATCCGACTAACTTCTGCTCAGTATGGCGACTATGTGATTCACACAGCTATGACCCGAGGTGTCACACCATTTGACGGGATCAAGGCTGCCAGCAAGGGGAAAGTCACTTTCTCAAAAGGATGTGAACGCTGGTCAAATGATGACTCCCACTTTGAAGAAGCTGTCGCAGCCGCTAAGGCAGCAGATGTTGCTGTCGTGGTCGTCGGCATTTGGTCTCGCGATCAGAATGAGCTTTGGCAAGGGTTGAATGCGACCACAGGGGAGCATATCGATATTAGCAGCTTAGCGCTCGTTGGCTCTATGCCTCGCCTTGTGAAAGCTATTATCGACACGGGAAAACCTACAATTGTCGTCTACAGCTCCAGGAAGCCGGTCACTGAGCCGTGGATCTCCAAAAAGGCTTCAGCACTAGTGCAGCAGTTCTACCAGTCTGAGCAAGGCGGAAACGCTTTGGCTGATGTACTCTACGGCAAGGTGAACCCTTCCGGTAAACTGTCGGTGAGCGTCCCCTACAGCGTAGGAGCGCTGCCGGTATACTATGATCACCTGAACTCTGTTCCGCAGGCAAGCCCTGGAGCGATTCATGAGAACGGGACATTGGAATTTGGGTCAAATTATGTCTTTGAGTCGCCTTCGGCTCTATATCCTTTTGGATATGGTCTGTCTTACAGCAATTTCACTTTGACATCGAGCGTCTCGCCCCAAACTGCGTCGGCTTCCGGTACTGTGACAGTCAGGGTCGAGGTGCAGAATGACTCGGAGACCGACGGCTCGGAAGTAGTGCAAGTATATGTCAAACAGCTACTGGCAAGCGTCGACATTCCGCGATACAGCCTGCGAGGGTTCAAAAAGGTCTTTGTAAAGGCTGGTCAAAAGCAGACGGTATCGTTGACTCTTAAGGTCAGTGAATGGGGCTTGTGGGACAGGAAGATGAAGTATGTGGTGGAGCCAGGGCAGTATGCCATTTACGTGGGGAACTCTTCTGAGAACTTCAGCGGTAACATGACGGTGAAAGTGACATATTATAATCGCAGATACAATCTGTCTTATTTAAGGAATAGAAGCGAAGTATATACATTGTTGTTACGGAAATTGGAGTCTCGCCGTGAATCAACTCGACCGTTTAAGAGACCGAGATGGAGCAAGTCGAACTATTGAAGACAGCATTGGAGCCTAGGATACTATCAGTATGATGTCTCAAGCAAATTGGTGTGCGCTTTTGCTTACCAGTGAAAGGCTCGGTTCCGGCCTGAAGAGCAGTGATCACATTGCTTGTAGCGACACCTTGGTTGCTGCTGAGGTACTTGAAGAACAAGTTGAGGTCGCCATCCCAGTTCTGGATGTTGCTAGACGCAACAAATGAGAATACAGTAGTGTCGCCATTGGGACCCTTGAACAGCTTCCAGGTGGTGCCGGCGATCTTGGGAGTAGCGATGGGAGTACTTCCAGTTTCGGAAATGGGGCCGGCGCCGCCAAATGAGCCCAGCCAAACCATGATTTCTTACTTGTTAGCCGCAGAAGCATCGGGGGCGAGCCAGAGATCGTAGACAACATCAGCGACAATGTTGTTGCCAATGTATCTGAGCTTGTATTAGCGGTGCGGGTTTCTCCAACAGCTTTTTGATTGAATTACGTCCAAGTCCATTTGGAAGGAATCGATTTCACATCCGACAACTTCTTGTTGACTTTGGCGAGGCCGACATTTGAGTACGACTTGACACTACTTGGGCCGCCCTTCCATGTCCACGACGTAGACCAAGTAACGGAGTTACCTTGGAGAGATGTAAAAGTAGTGCATTGCTGTCCAGAGGTCGCGGAGGATGCTCCCCAGTTATTGTGATAAATGGTGTAAGGTCCAGCAGTCGTGGTGCCCCAGTTGTCGCACCAAGTCGTTGCACGCTTGTCCAGGCCGGAAAGAGGCGTGGCAAGGGCGCAGGCCGTCAAAGCCGTATAAGTGAGATATGAAGTAAGTTGCATTGTGAAGCTCAGCGAACCAAGAGGGCTATGCAAAAAGTGATAATATTTTTCTGTGGAAGATATCGAATGATGTGAAGGAGGCAGAGGGCTCGGTCGTTCTTATATATAACTCGGATGAACCATTTGCGTTTGCAGATACATATCAGACTATGTTCTCGCGAACGATTTAGCCGCTGTTTCAAGATTTTGATTGGAGTTGTACAAGTCCCGCTGAACGTTTCCTTGCCACAGCGTAGATGTGGATGGGTCGCGCGTTTAGTGCGACCGGTTATTGTTACACGGTAATTCCGGGGAAGATCTGCACACCAAGTACTTTGATCCTACCTTCCCTTTCGGGTACTTTTTGGCTGTTTTCTGGGTATTATGAAGTCCTGCCCGTCGGTGCCGCGACGTTACGATCCGATGAGAATGTTTGGGTGCAAGCTTTGAGGCGAAGTGTCTACTAGACGACTTGGGTTGTATTATATACGCTAACGAAAGCAATGAGCCAGTGGGTCAGCGCCGGACAGTGACGACAAAGTGGCATGAAGATTTGGATAGCAGAAGTATTATAGCCTGATGGATAAATGGTTCATACTGGCATACAGGATTTTTGGAACAAGGGCTACTTCTCTAGAAGACGATTGTGCTTCTACAAAGGTCCAGTTGTTTCAGGTCGGATGGGGGCTTCTTCCCTGTTTGGTAATGCGCCCTGTGCCCCAGTCTTCCCGGCCGAAGATTCCATGTTGATTGTGACAGGTAAAAGAAGGTGGAATTGCACACTCAAAAATTCGTGCCACAGATTGGCAATGAGTAAAAGGAATAGCACGGAGCACTCAGCATCAGCCATGGAGGTTGTCGAATGTCGAATAGAATTCTAGCTACTCTTCTCATGAGTTCGTCAGTGTTTCTTGCTACCCATAAGTCATGCTTACAATATCGACCTTCTTTACTCGTCCCTTCAGACCGTGTTCAGAATCTCCTCTGCCACCGTTAGGCGCATATTCGACAATGACATATCAAGCCTACGTTGACCCTGCGGCAGAAGGCATCGACCAGCCAAAATCATGCGGCAAAGGTGTGCTAGAATGGACTTGAATTCATCCTTGGGGATTTCTTCCGGGTGCCATAGAGTGGCATCGACCACTTCAAGCATCTCGACATTATCGTGCGCTAAATCCATCTTTGTGCCTGTGTGGGGATGCCAGCGCACAGCACAGCGCGGCTAAAGCTTGGCAAACCGTACAGCTAATGCGGTAGACAGCATAAAATAAACGTATATATATGTTATTGTGACTTTGGCGAGTCTTGGCTGCTGTCAACCCAAACACAGCCGGCAGGGTGCCCAATACAGAGAGAATCCGGGAGACGCTGTTTTCCCCACCGAGTCAGGCGTGAACTGTCGCCGGTTTTGGCGGCTTCGACAGTGACGGGCAACACCCCCCTCAGGTACAACATACATTGAACCAGGAACAGGCACGGAGAGGCAGATTGAGCAACCGGCTCCAGCAGCCCCACCACATCATCGCTCCAAGCCAGCGCATACACTTCGATTCAAGTCCCTGAATCTGGTTTACGTAGTCCTCACAAAAGCATGATGAGATGAGGCCGTCCCGTGCAATACCCCCCAACCAGCACTGCTCTACTGAGGTGGCCACCCCGCCTACGGCACCAACCTAGTCAAGCTTGAAGATTGCTTTCAGTGTAAAGGTGTTGTCCAGATTCGCAAACATCTCAAAAAAAGGAGATCGATTGATATCGCTTGAAAGTGAGAAGTCAAAAATCAAGAAATAATACCGACGAAATTTTACTGTCGAAGAAATCTTGTCCTTCTCGTCTTCTCGCCTTCATGGCTCGAACAGATTAGTCTTTCACCTGCATTGCTTTGCCCATGCCGCTTTGGCATTTACGCCGCTACTAAGCTGGGCCTTGGGGGTGGCGCATTGTTGACTTCACAAGTAGACGTGGGCGGTACTGATTGGCGCGTTGGGCTTCTATTGGCATGGCTGCTTTCTATAGTTACGATAGAGGCCCAGATGTCCACTTAGGGTCGGCCCGTGCGGGGTTAGTAGATGTTGCTCCAGCCGAAAGCCTTATATCTGTCATATTCTTTTATGACGATAACATTGTACTGATATTGAGTGTGTGTAATACGTGCAATCTTATTTTCTCATCCGATCTGTATTGGGGTCTTCCTCAGTGACTTCCACTCCTGTCACTATCTTTAAACCTGCTACCTCATATCATTGTATGCATACGCTCGGCGACAATATCGAACCCAACCAGATGCTTTCAAAATTAGAGGGTAGACCGACACGCAGAGTGAATTACGTGGCTTAGTTACAACCCCGAGTTGCAATGCAGCCAGCACATTAGGCATTCAACCCCATAGCTGTATGTTGTTCATGAACTGGGCCGCATAATATTGAATACAACTCGCCCTGACATAAACTAGTAGATGGCGATGGCTGATCCTCTATCTATTTCCGCTGGTGTCGCTGGTTTCATAACTCTCAGCTTAGATGTAGCGACCCGTCTCACCAAGTTCTATAGATACTACCAAAATCATGATGACACCATCGCTGAAGCAGCAAACAGATTGGGTCATCTGGCCTTGACACTTCAGAGTGTACAGCAGCACCTCGCTCATCGAAAGTTTTGCCACGGTGATGAGCAATTAATGCGCGCGATTGAGAGTCATATAGACAACTGCGAAGTGTCCATAGACGACCTTCGGGTGCGGTTATCCAAATTCGACAAATTTGCAAAGAATTCTGTCAGTGGAGTTTGGGCAAAAACTATTACGAATGCTCGACGTTTTGCGTACCCTTTTGAAGAATCGACAATACAAAAATTATTCCTAGATGTTGACAAGGTCATGTCAAATATTACGATGGCTTCTCGGCTTTTGCAAATTCACGACACTGAAGATGTGCATGATGACCTCGTGGAAATGAAACAAATTGTCAACTCAATTAGAGACAATGGACTCTCGAGGATGATCCAAAACTGGCTGAAGCCCCCTGATCCGACTAATTGATACAACGAGACCTGCAGGAGGAAGTTAGAAGGGACAGGAAGCTGGCTTGTTCGAGGACAAGTGTTTACCACGTGGCTCGTTTCTAAAAATTCCTTCCTATATGTTGATGACTTCCCAGGCACTGGCAAGTCGTTCATATGTTGCACAGCTATTCAATATGCCTATCGACATCGGAGGTCGAGTCATCGCATCGGCTTAGCGTTCTTCTTCTTCGCTTTCGATGATACACGCACACAGACAGTTTCCGGAATGCTCCGTTCTCTGTGCTTACAGCTGTCAGCCCAGCGCAAGGATAACTATGCTCTACTCGAGCAGCTGCGAAGGATCAATCCCCATGGAGCACCAGCGGACGAGGCTCTATTAGAATGTTTGCATCAGCTCTTTCGCTCGTTTGACGATGTTTATATCTTTCTAGATGCGCTAGACGAGAGCCCGCATGACGAGCGCGATACTAGGGGTGAAGTCCTGCGGACGATATCACGGATGCGGCATTGGGAGGAGGGCAGCTTGCATCTGTTTGTCACAGGCCGCAACCAGCCTGGTATTTTCGAGGCATTAGAGCCTGCAACAACTGAACACATCAAAGTGAAACGCGACGAAGTTAACCGCGATATTGTGAATTTTATTGCAACGCAGTTGAGAGACAGACCACGGCTTAGAAAGCTGTCGGTACATCATGATCTCATAATGACGGCGTTGACAAATCATGCTAAGGGAGTGTAAGTTTCCCATTTTCGCCACCGAAAATCATCTTACTGATCGTACTATAGCTTCTGATGGGCCGCTTGCCAACTCGATATTCTCGAAGGCAGCCTTTCATCTCTTAAGCAGCTTAAGAAAACATTATGCTCATTACCTCCGACGTTAAGTAAAACATATGATCAGATTCTAGGAAGTATTCCAGAAAGCCATGCAGAGCATGCCCGCCGCGTGTTGAGGATTCTTTGCTATGCCAAGGCGACTTTATCCGTTCGAAATATTATTTACGCCGCTGCTGTGGAAGTCAAAACACATGCTACGTTTGATCCAGAAGACTTGCTTTCTGAAAGTGATATCTACTCGATATGCCCCAGCCTCATAGAGGTTGAGAAAGTTGATCTTAGCGACAACTCGCTCCTGCGTATAGCGCACTTTTCGGTACAGGAGTATCTTGAGAGTACAGATATGGGAAGTTGGAATTCTAGAGCAAAACGCTTCCAAATAAATGAGGAGGAAGGGAATGCAGAAATGGCCAGCGTATGTCTCTCCCTCCTCCTGGAAATGCCGGTTTGGTTACAACAAAAAGAACAAAGAGCAATGGAAGACGCGTGTGGGAAACGTGGGATATTGGAATACGCGGCCAGATTTTGGTACCAACACTACATGGCCATTGGTACCGTTCATCAGAGCCAACTTTCCACCCGGCTAGCTACCATGCTTTTTCGGACATCCGCATTTTCAACATGGGCGTTTTTTGCCCATAAAATAAGTGACTGCACGCATTCGCAGATATACTACGCATCAAGTCTCGGACTAGATGCGGTTGTGTCCAGCCTTCTAGATGACACGTCTTGGTGTCAGACCTTTAAAAGTCAACAGCTATTTCATGCATCAGAGCTGCTCAATTTCAGCAACAGTAAACTCGGAACGGCCTTATAAGCGGCTTCAGAGTCTGGCCATGTAACCACCATAAAGCTCCTCATCGATAGAGGAGCCGATGTGAATATGATATCCGGTCACTTTGGGACTGCCCTACAAGCCGCAGCATATAACGACCATGCGGCAGCAATCAAACTCCTCTTCAATAGGGGTGCGGACGTGAACATGATTGCTGGTCACTATGGGAATGCCCTGCAAGCAGCCGCACGCCGAGCCAGTACAGCTACTGTTAAGCTGCTCCTCGACCTGAGTGCCCATGTGAATGCTTTCGCCGGTCGCTTCGGGACTGCGCTGCAGGCGGCATCGGCGGAAGGCTCCGAGGAGGTGGTTGAAATGCTGATTGATTATGGCGCCGATGTTAATGCTCAAGGTGGACACTTTGGAACAGCCCTAATTGCCGCCTCGTGCAGACGCCATGAGACCATCGTGAAGCTACTCCTGAACCGGGGGGCTCATATCAACGCTCACAATGATGGTTGTGGAGTGAAAGCATCCCAAGATATCTGTACCGACAGCGTGGGGTGCACATATAGCACTCTTAGCGCTTTGGACTGGGATTGGGATGATGGATATGCCAGTTTCCACGGTGACTGTTTCCCTACGTGCTTAGTGGCAGCTTCGTATTTTGGGACGTTGGAAGTTGTGACCTTGCTGCTCGCCAATGGGGCAGACATTCATGCACATGGTGGATATCATGGAACCGCCTTGCAAGTTGCTATATCAAGGGGTCACTCAGAAGTAGCCAAGCTCCTCGCAGAGAAGGGGGCCAGTATGAGCTGTGGTCGGTCCAGTAATGCATTGAAAGCAGCTTCTTCAAGCAGTGATGACTTGGAGGACCATGGGGATAATTGGGTGTGAAAAATTCGAGAATATTTCAGGAACATTTTGCGCTACAGACAATCCCCTCTTGATTATGTGCCCTTTTTCACCCGGTTTCTCATTTCGCTCTTTCACCCTCAGGAGATCATGCCAACTACCCAAATGCTCTGGTCTTGCGTGTAGAACCTTTAGTTAACCGAGCAAATGTACTTTTCAACTACGAAGCCCCAATATAGATGCCTATATCTACACAATGAGAAAAATCACGGTTGGACTCAGTCCAGTCTTTTGAGTAAGTGCACTATCAGTAGCCTACGAAGCACGACAGAGCTTCTTGGTCTCAGTCTCCTTCCACTTTTCGCTACCAACCACAGTTGGACCCCAGAAAATCCCAGATGGATCGTATTTGGCCTTCAACTTCAACAGCGCATCGTAGTTTGAACCATAGAAGAACTGTTGCCATTTTGGCTCGCGGAAGTCTGCCTGATTGAGATAGGCAGAGCCGCCACCAGGGATCAGTTTCGCGATGGAGGGAACCAAAGTATTTGTGATCAGTTCTCCATTCTTGATGTTCAAGTCCCAATTAGTGTCATTCCAGAGACTGGATACAGTTAGCTTTTGGAGTTTCTAGATATGACGTCGCAAATAAACTCACATGCCAATCTGCCAGGAAATGAGTGTGTCTCGTAACGCTGGATTGATGGAGTTGGGAGGGCCAGAGTTCTTAGGAGCCTTGTATGAGACACCGACGACGCCCGCACCGTAGCTCACGATGCTTCGAATTGCTTGGATGAATCCATCCTCGTTGCTGGTGAATACGGATCGTGGAACGAGTCGACCGCCGATCTGGAGGCCAGGGCTATAGTCGGGCGGGTTGTAGGATTTGTAACATTCGTAGTAGCTAGGGAATTGAGCCGACGTGTAATCTGCACCACGTGTAAGTACTTAGAGAGGCGAGATAATGCATAGCCTACTTACTATAGGGAATGTTCAAATCTTTCAGTTTTTGGACGGCAGGCTGCAAAATCTTATCCAAGGCCTCCTTGGTGATACCAGGTGCGGTAGCCGGACCAAGTAAGAAACTCTTGCCAGTAATGGTCCAGAATCCAGTCGCGCCTGCATCTACCAACGCGGGAACTGTGCTTTGAAACGCCTTGATGGCTTCGAAATAAGAGTCTCCGTTGCCTGAATTCGCAAATGAGAGGTTTGCGGCGGTTGTGATCTCATTCTTGTGCGCTTTGACAGTCATAGAGGTGACAACTCCGTAGGCACCGCCACCGCCACCGCTTAGAGCCCAATACAGGTCAGTGTTGAGAGTTGGAGATGCCGTGACAAATGAGCCATTTGGCAAGAACAACTTGCCACTCAAGCACTTGATCGGCGCCGAAACCGTATCTGCCCGTCAGCGGGCCGAGACCACCGCCCTGAGTATAGCCACCGGCGAGACCAACGGTCGGGCACACGCCGCCGATCAAAGTGAGTTCATACTTGAAGGCTTGGATATGCGCGTCGCCAGCCTGGACTCCAGCGCCCATTTTCACCGCTTTACCCGTGTAGGACGAGGACTTGTAGTCGAGTACCGAGAAGCTCTTGAGGTGGTGCGTCCAAACGCTCAATGCACCGGCGCCGGTGGACTTTCCCAGATAATCATGACCAGTGTTCCTGACAACGAAGCGAATGTTTCTCTTCTGCGCGAAAGCCAGCGTCTTCTGGATATGTGAGATGTCCGATACATCGACCGCGTACTGAACGTATGTGCCAATGTAGCATGGCGTGTCTTTAGGCAAGAAAGGGTCGCAGCTCTGGTTGGCGAAGTAAGGTGCCAATACTGAGCTTGAGGTATCGGTATGCGTCTCGGGAATATGCCATGCACCCTGGATGCTGCTACATTTGGCGGCATCGTATGTAGCTCCGTGACAGACGGAACCGAGCGGGACAGTGGCAACTAGCCGGCCACCGACCGACTGATTGAAAGCTTTCCAGTCATTTGAAGATGGCCAAGAGGCATCACCGGGAAAAGATTTACAGTTCGATTGACCTGATACCGCTCCCAGGAAGAAGGCGGCTGACGCCAATTGTCTAATGTTCAGCATTTTGGCACAGGTCGATTGCCATGTAACATTGACGAGATGTGACAAAGTTGTGAAGAATTGCCATGCATCTCGAATTCTGAGCCCTCTTGACTTTAAATAACTAACAGCCCAATGGAACCATGATCTGTAATATAATTCGTAATGATGTTGGCAGACCATACTCCGGAGTTTGTTCCTCAAGTGGAGACCGACTTAGTTCGAAATGTCGGAGTACGGAGTAGATTGAACAATAGAGAACTCCACGCTGAAGCTCAATTTTCCGCGGCAAACGATATACGGTCATGGCGCGCATCAGCAATTAAGTAATCTTTGACGAGGATAGCGCCATTCGACATAGGGAGTGAAAGCATTTGTTTGGCCGAATGTCGTTGGCTCGCGCCACTGATGGCTTTAATCATCAGCAATATCACATTGACACCCGAGCCGCCACAGCTGCCAACTGTCTATTTCGGTGGGTAACACGGCATAAGGGAGAGTATCATCCGGGTATCGTCGATAGAGTGCATTTGCTACGCCCCTTCTCGTTCACTGGGTGTGGGAAACGCCACGTCGGCTGTCGCTTGGCGTTATGCACACCCCTCCTCGTTTAGTTCGCGCGGTGGAGTTCAATTGTTCTTGGACGAAGGGACTACTCAACAATGTTTATACAGAAGCAATTATTGCATTAATAAAACTATGTCAAGGAGAATAAAGTACAATTCGCTGCATCTCGCCAGTTGAATTGATTCGAAACAACCACATACATTACAAGTTGTGTGTTGAAGCGCGACATGAGGCTGCCGAGCACGCCGTGGAGCGCTACCGACTTTGTGGCACATCAATGGAAACCGTGACAATCTCATTTTACGGACATTTGATCGTGTGGTAAACTTTAAATGTGATAGATGTATAACCAATGCTTTACGCTGCCAACGTCAGTCCATGCTCCTAGCTCCATTACACCAAACCGCACTAAAAGCTACTAAAATCAGAAAACATGACCATCGCTCCTCCAACATTTATTCAACGATGAAAGCAGGACGAACACGCGTCGTCCCCTCCAAATAGGATTTTCCAAGCCATTCTTCCTTTGTAGCGGCTGCCTTCTTCAATTCAGTTTGTAAGTCGTCCACCTTCATGATATGACGCAGCCATGGGTCGAAGGCCTGTCCGCCTGGCATGGCCGGCCTTGATCCTATGGAGAGGAGAGTCTTTACGAACCAGCCTGGCTCTTGGTCCCTGTGCGCAAGTGTTGGATCAGTCAATGTAATCGCGTAGTGAGTGGTGTTGGGGCCAGACTTACGGTGTAATGAACTCCAATCGGCCATTTTTATTTCGAATACAGTCGTCCAAGTTCATTTCGGCATGCATGTGCATCCTCTCCCCGGTATATTTCAATGTTCTGAAGATCCATCCCTCATACACGTACTTTTCCTTATCCAAGTGGGTATGGAGCTTTGTTCCCTCGATGAGCTCCACAGTGAAGTTGGCGTGATCGTCATGATCTGCCGCTGAGTTCAGAAGTGCGCATTTCGGCATCGGAAAGGTCATCGGCCGAATGCTAATGGTGTTGTCGCTGTTATGCCAATGGTACAGGCACTCTTTCAAGTCCAAGTAGTTTTTGATCCACTGGCCATTGTTGTTGCGGCACTCTGCGTAGAGGATGCCGGGGTTGTCGCCGGCAGGGTCAGCGCAATAGCTTACGTTTCGGGAGGTATCAGAGAACATGATGTTAACGATGTGAAAGAGATAAGACTATTCTTGAGCGATGAGAGAAGCTTGAGTGATGGGTCGAATCATCTAAGCGACAGAACATTGTTGCTTTATATCAATGATGTTTTTGGCTTCATTGCCTTCAAGGCTTGCAAAACTTGAGTCTCGACTTTGACACTGCCACTGAAGCTCAGCTAGTTGCCGGAGAAGACCCACGTGGCCGAGTAAATCTGTGGTTTCAATGGGGAAATGTCTCACAACTACCACTGGAGCTTGGCCTAGATCTCACCAGCGTAGGCGCAGATTAGTGCATATAGCGCGGCGAAGAGTCGAGATTCGGCGATCCAGGCCAAACTGGCTGTCCATGCAATCTTGGGTATGACAAGCCGCGCATCGCCGCCCGCCCGGATTGCACCATCAGCGCAATCGTCGAATGTTGATTCTGTGTCACCCGATTTGCTTCTAGGACTGTTTCATATTGGTCGCCGCGGCTTGCATTGTAATTGATGTCAATAGCAGTTGTACTTCCTCCATGAAGCCGCGGCAGCAGCCACCGGACCGTGGCGGGCGCTCGGCTAGGCCGACCGTAGCCTCTCGTCTGGGGAGCGTTTTCAGCCGCAACTACTGAACAGTCGAACGAGTGATCAATTATGTCGGATCAAGAGCTTGACTAGCCCTTTTGTCAATCCTGCTTTGTCAGACTTTTGTCACCGGAAAAGCATGCTCAATTGTGGTCATGTAAGCTCTGGTCTTTGCTTCGTTGGGTAATTAAAGGACGGGTCCATCACAGAATTTTTGTGCCGCAACAACGTCAGATGATCAACAGCTGTTTTGATGACAATGCCTGATTTACAGACCCTACCAACACCTTCAGCAATGACACATTATATTTCAAGTGATTTAGAACAAAGGTGTAGTACTACAGGACCTGGCGGACACGTGGCTGACCTGTCAGATCGAAATTGACACCCTATACTGACCAATCGTTTGTAATCATTTACTCGAGGCACCCGTTGCAGTAGCAGCACATGGGCGTGTTATTATTCTTCCATGGCCGTCCACGCCGATTCGTAGCGCACCTAAATCTTGGACTACCAATTTGGGAAAGTGTCCAACGAGCACATTGAATAAAGTCGCGCCATTCTGTTGCAATGTGTGCGTACCACGTTGACTGGCTTGCGAAGTCCCCAGCTTCTGTTCATTTGTCAAGCTTGTCCTATTCGTTGCAACCAGGCGGAAGATTGCGAGCATAAAGGTGTCGGTGTCGCCGACTGCGGCCTGCAGAGTGAAGAGGAGTGTCGTTTCCCGTGATCAAAACAGAAGTGTGCGCTTACAAGTTCACAGCTCGATTATGCTGGGAATAATCAATGACCCTGTTTCCAGAGTACTATGCTTGACTTCGTAGCTACCGAGCTCTATAGCCTCAATCGCTATAGCTCATTATGCAACCACGAATCTCGCATTGAAATCCCACAGCTGGCCTAGACGCGACCTCATTCTTCTAGCTGGATAATCGCCACGCGCTCTTATGAACTGAGGCATTAGTTTCCGGGTTAAGCGGACCTAATGAGTCATGAATGAGGAATGTTGTCGATATTAATATCCGATTACTCGCAAAGTTCGGTGATACATCTCACCGACCTCACTTGCCCTTTCTCGTTTCAGATTCCTGAGAACTTATACTGAAACAAAATGAGATTAATATGTTATATGAACCATGAATATAGGTGCTCTCCAGTAAGAAAAGCAGGAAGTGGCTATTTCTTGAAAGGAGCGAATCCGAGGTCTTTTCCTTAGTCCTGTTGTATCAGCAGCCAGCACATGGAAGCCTCATTCCTGCGATGCGCGAGGATTCTTTGGCTGCCTTGATCGAGCTGCCGATTATCATAGCGAAGAACATAACTATGAATCACTGGACTATAATAGCCCGCCGATTCGATAGTTCGGCTCATCCACATAGAATCATCCACATATATAAATACACCTTCGACGCTCGAATGCATAAGGCCTGAATGTACCTATCCAGGTTTTTCAAGAAGAAACTCTTCTCTTAATAAGCGTTAAAAAGTCGCGAGATTTAAGTAAGATCCGCAACCCATCTTCTTTCTCCGTTATCACCCCTCCAACAGCCATCACCATCCCTAGACTCCAACAATGCGCACTGAACTCCCCTTGCTCGTATTGGCCGCCAGCGGCGTCCAGTCCCTATGGCTTGCAGCTGCCAACTACAAGTTCTACGCCACGGAAAGCCGATGCCAAGTTGCTGCAGCGGATTCTGATCCGGAGGCCATGCATAAAGCCTTACAGCCCGGAGCAACTTCAATGACCGGAAGCAATGCTGGATGCAACGCGTTGCAAAACATGGACACCAAGTCCGTCGACGGCTTCTGGAACAACCACGGTACTATAAATTATGTGCATGATGGTAGGCACTACTACTGCCAGCCAGGCACGACTGACACTGGGTCCACCGCGTGTGATGCGAAGGGCGGAGTGCCATGGGGAAGGAAGCGAGGGGTTCCAGAAGAATTCCACGCCTAGAGTCGCTATTGCTCGGGCCTGAAACTGCATTTTATGTACAATAGTCAACTTGGTAGACTTCTGTATCCTTGAACACTTGAAGCTCCTAGTTCAGATATTTGGAGCCTCAAGCGGTAACTATGAAAAGACACTTTTCACAAACACCTTGGATTGGATTGAGCTAGATTTTGTATCTATACGCCGAGTAATGGTAAAGCTACGGCAGTATCCGCAGTTGCGCACAACCATGCGTTATCCTCCCTGCTCCTCTGAGCTACCTTTTACTGCTTCCAGCTCACTTCAATAACAACGGAATCTGCTCCTTCAGATGCTCTAATATAAACTCAGGCCCGTTGGCAACCTGTAGACCATGCGGTATGGCATATGTCTTGATATCAGGTTTGATCTGCTTTGCAGTGTCAATGGCGGAACTACTCTGTTCGGCAGTCCACATGGAAGCACAGAACTTTTATTTCAGTCAGCTCGTTTGTACTCTTTACACCCAATTTATTTCACAACACTCACAAGCAAGTCTGGTTGCAGCTCTTTCACCTTGGTCTCAACCTGGTCAGGACCTGCATCAAACGTTAGTCATGTCGGCGCCCTGGCGTACAGGGACTAGTAAAAGAACGGTTTTCACGAATTATTGTAGTTACCAACATGTTCAATGGAGTATTGGTCCTTCAAAGCTTCCACGACCTTGCCAATCACGTACTTGGCGCGCCCTGGGGCGTTGTTGACGGTAACGAGCCGGTAAGGGCCTTGCGCTGGAACAGTCATGCCTCAGTCAATTGAAGGGTGTTTTCGAATGACTTCCGTCAAGTTTATCACAGAATCAGGGGTTACCAATGGCAGTTAAACCTTCTTCAAATATAAATGCAATCAAGTAGCCCATGGGCGGCTGCTGCATCGGATCAGATGTCCATCTCATACTAGCGGCAAACCCCGCTGTGATTGGCACGGATGAGTTGGTGGCGCGGATGCTGGCGTCCAGCTCCTCTGTTCCCACCCGCTCCATCCACCGGCCCGAAGTCTAGGAGATACATAGAAATAACGATATGCAGTGTATATTTAAATCATGACAATCATCGCATTCTCAGTGATTGCGAAAAGAGGTTGCGTCCGTAGTTGGCTTCGTCGCGCATACCCAGATCAATCACGGTGAGGAAAAAAACTTCACACAAACAATTCTTCTTACCCTTATGAAACACACACGGGTGCGATCATGTCAAAAAACAATGTATCGGACCTCGATATCGCCATTATAGGCGCAGGTACGTCCTGCATATTACAGCTCTAATCTGACACACATATTGACCCAGCGTCTTAGGCATGGGCGGCCTCGGCACGGCACTGGCACTCGCAAAGAAAGGATTCAAAAACATAAATGTCTAGGAGAATGCCTCTAATCTGGGCTTTGTCGGTGCCGGCATTCAACTTGCTCCGAATCTAGTTCGCATTCTCACTCGTCTGGGCTGCCGGTATGCCGTGGAGGCTGAGGTGACGGATGTAAAAGAGACGAGCATACGTGGTATGTCACCTGAACTTATGCCATCATTTTGTCCTTACCTATTTCTGTCCTCTTTCAATCACATCGCAAATATTTTTCTCCAATACATGGATTAACACTGACTTCAACAGACGGTGCCTCAAACAAAGAATTGACACACGTGCACATGCCCGACTTAAGAGCCAAGTACGGCTACCCCCATTTCACAGGACAAAGAGCCTCGCTCGTAGCGGGCCTCTACAAAGGATGTCAGGAAATGCCCAGCATCAACTTCCACTTCAACTGCACCCTAACCACAATCAAATCCTTCGAGCCCCAAGTCCACTTCACTATTACCAAGCCAGATGGCCAAGAGCAGCACATCACCGCCGACATTCTCTCAGCAGACGGCGTCAAGTCCAAGTCTCGCGACGCCCTTCTCAAGAAATCAGGCTATACTTCTGATGTCGAAGATACCGGTCAAGCAGCCTATAGAGTCCTGTTGCCTCGCGAGAAAATGCAGCATGATCCTGAAATGATGGCTCTGCTGGATAGTAACCAGGTCACACGATGGATTGGCGAGAAGCGACACTGGATTGCGTACCCCATTCAATCGAGGACCATATACAACATGTCGTCGATCCAACCGGATACCAATTTCGCCAATGCCCCGTCCATGACATACACCACCAAGGGCTCCAAGACAGCCATGTTGGACGTCTTTTCCGACTTCTGTCCCCTTATTCAGCGCATGTTGAATCTTGTTCCTGATGGGGAAGTATGCGAGTGGAAGTTGCGCGTGCAGAAACCTCTGCCGACGTGGGTGTATGGCGCAGTCGCCCTTGTGGGAGATGCGTGCCATCCTACTCTGCCTCATTTGAACCAAGGTGCTACACAGGCAATTGAGGATGCAGCCGTCCTGGCCGAAGTCCTCTCCAGATGTCCCAATACCGAATTGTCATCTATCAACAAGACGTTGCAAGCCTATGAGCTCTTGCGGAAAGAGCGCGCGTCGACGCTCGTTGAATGGGCTGCAGAGTCGGGTCGCATTTTGCACTTGGGAGAGGGGAAGGCGAAGGAGGAGCGCGACAGACGATTCGCAGAGGCCAAGGCGAATGGGAGGGTTCCCGATAAGTGGGCATCTCCTGATGTGCAGGAGTATATCTACTCGCATGATTGTATGAAGGAGGCTGAGGAGAAGTTTGCGGACTTATACAAGAACTTGGAACAGAAAAGCTCATAGTGTACACGATGACTCTGTTATTAAACAGTAGGGAATTGCAGATCTAGATCACAAAATCCGAACCCGAGTGGATCATTGGTGTCGAACAAACTGAATAAACCACTTGGCACATACTCTTCCAGGCTTGGGAGGCTGTAGCTTGAATCTGGGAATATATTCGCCTCATAGTTGGTCAATAGCGACGACGTGTCCGGAGATTCTGTGAACACGGTCGCTGAAGTTCTGTGTGTGTCCTCACTGCTTGCGTTCGGGTCATTGAAGGATACTGCTTGTTAAATATTAGCGCATGTGGACATGAATAGGTCGCATTGATTCGGGTCCTCACCTCGTCCTTGAATAAGAGCCCGCAAGCTGCGAAGGCGCAAATATGCCTTGGAACTCAAAATGCTACTTTTCCCCATATGCTTGAGATTTTTCAAAGCCTCATCCAAGGGCCGTTCAATATCGGTCGAGTCTAGTACGGACGTGTGACGAGCCAGCAGCCAGAGTCCGAACAAGTGCAGAGAAGTAATAAACGCTGGTAGGATCGTCAGAATTACAACTTGCAAATCGGACGCTCTTCCCTGAATCAATGACGATGGGCACACCTGAGTAATTGCATATCCACCACATCGCAGTCTTTTCTAAGAATTGCTGTCTGTTTCGCAAAATGTCGCAGATAACAAAGTGAGTGTCCTTGGCAGCCTGCAAATCTCGTCGGAGTAACGAACAGATGCTCTCGCCCGCTATGCCAGAGATGAAACCCGGCTCTGTTGTCGAGAGCCATTCCAGACTCCTCATTACGGCTGCGCCATGAACAAGCATAGCGATGCGATGGAAGTGCAACGACACTGCCATAGCTAGCTGTTTCGCAGTGTCTGATGACGCAACCCAGTCGCCAAATCCAGTGTCAGAGTGAAGTAGCCCAAATGATGTGTTCTCTTGTTTCCAATCATCCAACTTGATGGACAGAATCAACACTTGCGAAAGAAGCTCAGATTGGGACAGGTCGCGTACGGAGTCGATGTTGGACACGTACAGCTGATCTAAGGCTGCGCCTGTTATGTCATGAAGTGTGCTGCAACAAAATCATCCCAGTTAGCGATTCATTCCTCGATTGACGCTAATCATAGAAGTGGTCATACGTGAGACTCGTGAAGTATTTAGTAGCATAGCTGCTCCGATCATCTCCCCGGCTATCAACGGTATCCAAGAACGCCGACTTGGCAATCTCGGGCCGCACATGGTTCGCTGCAATAAGACACGGCTGACCGAGGCAAGCACTCAGTATTCTAAGACCAGTCAGCATGATCTATGCTCGAAGTCGTAGGCACTTACCTATCCTGAGTAACGATTGCGAGCCAGAGTCTCGCCTGTAGCACCCTTTCATTGCCTTCAAGGCAGACATACATAGAAGGAGCATGCAGGCCCAAGTGGTATGCTGTTCTAACAGCCAAGGCATGCGACGATAAGCTAGCCATTGACCGACGAATGTTTTGTTCAAAACTACTCAGTAGAACCAGTGCCTGAACTACGTCTCAGAGCCAGTACACAAACCATCACTTTTATTTGTTTTTGTTTGTATATACTCACGAGTCTGCAACATTGAGAGATGAATCGCCTTCCCATACAACAACTCAATCGCCCGCCGGTAGTACAGCTCTGCCGATCGCCCACCGATTGTATAAGATGCATACGCAAGGAGGATATTCAACAGTGCCTGCCAAGATTGCGTGGACGCATCCTCTTGACTGGATTCACTTTCCAAGATGTGCAGCTTGTCCAGGACACTCCTCTTGCTCACATATGGTAGCACGGTGCCGACGGTGTCAAAGAATCGATCAACGAGCTCATTGGCAGGCAAATTCTGGGTATCGTCTTGAATGCCATTGGAAATATTTATAGTTGTGGACTTTTGAGATGATGCATGCGCCTGTTGTGTTTTGTTACTGGCTGTGCTCGTGGCTGCCTCGTGGCGAGACTCCATGTACCCGAGGCTTTTGATCGTGGCGGAGAGGCACCAGAAGAAACCATGATTTGTACTAGATCCTAGCACATGTCAGTACGATGAGTGCATTAATTCTACCACATGTAGCATGAGAGTAGCATGCGCACCGAAATAGCCCACTTCCCCCGTGGAAAGTCGATCGAAAGCATTCGTCGCCAACACATCCGCCAGGGACTCGCTCAAAGTATTCGACGCCGCATCCAATGTCTCTTTCCCCACTGGTCTGTGACTACTTGACTTCAAGACATTTTGAAGGGGGATACTATATCTCGTAATAGACTCATTTCTCTTAGCAACGAGGGGAACTTCACGCGGTACAACACGCTCATGTAGGGACCTTTGTTCTTGAGGACCTTGAGATACTTTACGACGACGAGCAATCTGATTTCCCTGTAACGAAGGTCAGTTACTCATGAATGTTCAGCCGATTCCAAGATTATTCAATCAAGATCAAAGAAGAAGAAGAAAAAGAAAAATGAATGCAAATCAACCTTTGAGCCAACCTCTTATCACGAGCATTCAACGTATACACGCAGAGCGCATCCCGTGTCACGCATCGACTACATGCCGGCCTCTTGCCATCGCACTGGGGGTGATAGGTCAGCCGGAGTATCCAACTTACAAAGCCCTCGCACACGAGGAATAGTCATCATTTGTGAATGCCCACCTTTGCTTTCCGTTCCTTGTATGCGTCGCAGGCGAGAAAGGTGCGTTTCGCGGGGAGGGGCTGCATCGCGTGACAGTTACTTCCTTGTTACCGAAGACATGAATGGCAGACAGCAAAACCCCAGAGCAATTCGCTTCCGAGAACTTTTTGGTCTTCAAATGGACTTGCGCAGTGGTTCATTGGCGACTGCGATGAGTGTGGCGAGTTGATGCTTGAGTTCCCGAGACGGATCCCCACACGGCGAACTGATTCCCGGTTGGTCGGGTGGCTGTCGTGGCTGGCGGCGAAGGAGTGGGCGACCATCGATCGTCTTTATCGGCCTAGAAAGATCAAGAATGTATATTACGATTATGACGATGGTTATGATTACCACTTTAAGCAGATTTCTAATCAAAACTGGCTTTAAACACAGGATATCATTTTCAATCAATTGTCCAAGACGTTCAAAAGGTCCTTCATCTTACAAAGATGCTCCAAGCGCCACTTCCATCCTCAAAAAAAGAATCACTTCACCATGTTAATACATTGTCCTGTCCCCTAAAATTGTTCACAGCACAGACGCTGGACCATGGCTGCCCCAAAACGCAGAAAACAGGCCGTCGTCTTTCATGTCCTCCCCATCTGGCCTTCAAAGTCGTCCACTACGAATCTCCTTCTCAAAGATCTTGACGCCCCAGACATCGTAAAACTGCAGCGGACCGACAGTCTTGAATCGAAGACGGGAGCCACTGTCTATGCCATCATCATCGCTGTCCGAATCAGACTCGAGAGCGTCCATCGAGAAAAGCGGATACTCTGCAGACGCATCGTTGCCTGACGATACATGCGGTTGTGCCTTGTCCTTTCCCTTGGCTCTGGTGCGCTTCGCTGGCGGGTGCGGGGAAGAGTCTGCTGACGTCTCGGAAGGCCGTATAACTCTGTCGATGCGATCATCCTCCGTGGCGATCCATTCTAGCTTCAACTCGGGGTGGTGCAATAAGTTGTCCACGATGAATCGCAAAATTTCTCTCATGACCCAAATGCAGGTGTCGTTCTTGAAATGGAGAATGTTTATGGCGCGAAGACTAACCAGACCGGAGAAATATTGCATAAAGGCATGCTGTTCGCGAAAAGTCAGTGCCAAGTTCATTGAGGAGGGCGGAATTTTCAGTCTTGCGAAACTTACCACAGCATGTACGTTCATGCTTACAGCCAGTTCCTCTAGCTTCACGCCACGAGTACATATCAGTATCATGGTCTTCTCATTGACATCCCAGTTGGGTCCGTTAGAGTCGTCTTTGATCATGAGCCGCTTCAAAGCTGGTAAATGTTTCTTAAGCACCAAACGGCGTATTTGATCGATGGATGTGGCTGTTCGAGGCGCAAAGCTCTCGGGTTTGTGCTTCAAACTTCGCTCCAGCATGAACAGATCATCAAGAGCGGGTAGTTGCGCGATGCATGACAGGAATGACGCTGACACATGGTCCGTGAAAATGCTTCGAAGAGCCAGCGGGCGGGTCTTTTGCTCTTTATTCAGCATTGACCATATTGGTGCTTGGCTGCCAACATTTATGAGTGTCAATTCCTTGATACAAGCAATGTCGATAGCCTGTGACAGGACAGAAGCCTTCACCGGGACAAGGGAGATTTTGAGGCGTTCAATCGGTATCCCTCTTGTCGTTCTCGCATATGCGTTTTCGCTTCGCTTCGTGTTTTCACTTCGACGTTTCGTGGGCGTCTCGATGAGGCCCTCGATCTCGGACTCCAGTATGCGAATCTCATTGGACACCTCAATCGCACTTCGGGTTAATAATGCAAGCTCCGAGAAGGTGTCACTAGCGCTGATGGAGCTTCCCTCGTTGACTCTCTGGTCATGAAGCTCTGATACTCGTTTTCCAACGCCACGAACTAGTCGATAGAGCTGCACGAGCTTCTTGGTGATCGCAGCCCGATCGATGCTGCCGACAGAAGCCTCCGCTCCATTTTCCTTGGATTTAGTATCACTGGGGAAAGACGTTTGGAGGTCTGCAGCGCCACGATCCTCACGAGGTGAAGGATGAGCATCGCTCGTGCGTTGACGTAGTGTCAAAGAAGTAGAGGATAATGGGCAATTCGCTTGTTGCTGGTCATGGAATTCATCTGCGTGGTCTTGTATCGTCTCAAGATGTTCGATGTCTATGTCATCTGGAGAAGAATCGAACCCGCCTCTTTGTGGGTGGCGAAGCGTGCAGTCATCTGCCGCTTCCGCGTCGAAGGATTTCGAAAGCTGCTGGTCATCGTCGCCCTCTGCAGTTGCCTTTTCTGCCAAATCAACTTCCTCCTCGACTGGTGTCGCTTTGTCTCCATTCTGATTTGCAGCCAGGTCAGAGCGGGATGCTTCTCCGTCACTTGGCAAGATGCTGCCATCCTCGGGCTTTGGGCTGTCAGACGTTGTGCCGCTCTCTACGTACTTCCGTGCCGCTTTCTCAATAATCTCAAGTACCTCTTGTTGGGAAATCGAAAAGTCCTTAGATCCGTTCAAGGACGTCATAAGTCGAGTCGAGGCAGTTTTGATGGAGGCGATAAATTCGCTGCGGGGGTCCTCGGAATTTGGGACGGCATCTGTCGCAGCTACCTCCAAAACGCCGTCGCTGTTGAGCTTCAGCGAAGCATCAAGCTGTAATGGCGACTTCTTGCTCTGATGCGGCTCTTTTATGTCGAATATTCTTGCGAGTATCGATTCTTGAAGCTTCCGTTCTTCTTGGGCTCGGAAGGCCTTCACCGGGCCACTGCCGCTGTAATCAGCGGCATGGTCAGATTGAGGAACCATCTGGAAGTCATCTTCCATATCGGAATCGTCGGCGTCGGAATCCTGTGGCGGCTTTCGGGCTTGCTGCGCTAGGTTGTCTGACAGTGATATCTGAAGCTCTTTGAGTGTTGAGGAGGATCTTTTCACGCAGGTTCGTAGCTCGCCAACGACGTCCAGGTTATCGATGTCCAGGACCGACAAGCTTCTCAAACCCTTGAAGCCAGACAGAGTAGGCGGCTCAAGGTTCCTCAGGCTTCTGCTGCCAGACTTGCTCTTCTGGGAAGGTCGAGATGACGGGACCAACAATGCCGGCGGCGGCCCAAGGAGGGCGTTGCCAACACTCTGGATAGGCGAGGAAATCGATGGTCCATACGGCTGCCCATGCGGGATCGCATCTGTCCAGTAAGCTGTCGGCTGAGGATGCGATTCGAACTCAGCAGCAGCAGGGAGGGGTGGAGGTGGCATGTAGTAGGACTCTCCGGCCTGCAACCGGATATGCAGCCTCTTGAGCGCCCTGATGCGATGGAGCTGGGCATAGACGGGTCGACTCAGTTCAACGCGGATATTCCATCTAACGCCACGTCCCAGAGGTCAGTATTGGCAGTGTCCAACGACGAAAAATGGTCCGAGGAACAGGTTCCGAGAAGTGTTGGTGCTGCTTACCGGAAAGATTCCAAAGAGTGGGCTCGCTTCAATGTCAAATAAAGTAGCGTGTTGAGAAACTTTCCGCAGCTTGCACTATACAAGTATGGTTGGTACGAGTGCTCTCCTTTGACGCCAGGGCTCAGAGTGTCCATGCAAAGATCCCTAAGGTGTTTGGCGTAATTGTATTCACTGGTGGTAAAGGTGTCGAGACCCCCTGCAAGGCCGTCAATGGGAGAGTCGAAATTGACGTCGTCATCATCAGGGAATATGATATGGAAGTTGCGATAAAGCTGGGCCGAAGCCAGTTCATGAAATCGCTTCGACACGAGTGCCAGACATATAAGATTGCATTGCGAACACTGATTGCGCAAGCAGACAACAATTAGTTAGTCATACGAGATGATTTAATGTGGTCGATGGATACCTAGGATGGTGAAGTGACGCTGTTCCACCCGGGAGGCATAGATATAAGAGTCGCAATACATCGAAACTTTTCTGAAGCATTGCCAGATGCCGTCGTCGATGGTGCAGGGATGACGACTTAAATGAGAGACGATCTCGCGCTGAGTTTCTGGTGGCAGATCGAGGATAGAGGTCACAGGCTTGAAGGGAGGAGAGGTCGATGCTGCTGCTCAAGGCTAGTGAGGCGGCCAAAGGTGGGCAGCAGGCCAGCCCAAAGCTCAGCGCGCACAACTCCAACCAGAAGTTGAGGAGCGAGGCTCGACCTACCCAATATCAAGGCAAGCTAGAGATTGTGGGCAGGAAGAAGTTGCGGGCGAAGTAGATGCTTGATGCGAAATCTAAGAAATCGAATAGAGGTTGTCGAGGTGAAGCAGTTGGCACCAAGAGCGGACAACGGCGGAGGCGGAAGGTGGAAGGTGAATGGAGAGAGGTCTGGTACAAGGGTACAAGGGTACATGGCTGCCCCACTCCCACCATCCACCATCCACCTGCACCCAACACCCAAGAGGCACTGGCAACACTCAGCCAGGCTTGTTCACACCGGGCTGTGATAAAGTTGGATGTCGCCTAGACGAGCAGTGTTGGTGCAACGCCAGCCCGATACTCAAAATATCAACAATTCAAGAGAAAAGCCTGATTCAAGGCGAATCGGAGCTTTGATCCAGAAAAAGCCGTCAGATCTGGACGCGAGCGGCGGTTATCTGGGGAACATCAACCAACCATCACCTTTCTGTCTTGATACATTCAGACATGCAGTAACAGCCAATAGACCCCAGCCGCTTGGTGGAGCCGGGCCGAGCAAACAAACCAGCGTTTTATTATTAAGTTGGCTTAGTCCGTAGTTCTGAGGAAGATACATACAGTAACAGCCGAAACAGTGGAGGAGAGGTCCTCCGAAGATTCTATCTTTACGGCATTGTCGTCGAGAACGTGAGCTTGCATTCACGTCAGGATATCTCCCAGCCCTCGCTGTTCATGCTTATTCTCAAACAGCCATTTGCTCTAGCCGTACAGTATAGCCCAATTCTGAGCCTGCCATCCAGGTTCCCCTTAGCTCGACAAAAGAAGAACGGATAAAAATAAGTATTTGAGCATTGCCGCAGAGTGCACCGCGCGCCTGTCGCCTGTGAGACCGCATACGGCCTTGCTGCCAGATTTGGCCATGATGTGATGATGGCAAACAACATGGGATGGAGCCGGTGAGTGACTTTAATTAAAGGTATTTCAACGACTGGGGCAGGATGGCAGATGGCTTGTCCCTGTGCCGAGTTTGTATCAGACTCAGACTCACGAAGATTGACACGATAGACGGCTGGCGTTCCTCAAAACGGTGCTCACTGCTTGACCGTAATTAATACCGTCAGTCGTCTTAACACAATCTGGGACAACGCCAGCCTGCATTTGCCCACATGCTCTGCTAACAATAGCACGGCCAGCTATTTCTGCACTACTCCGCATCAAACCAGACGTGAAGGCTCAGTCCAGCCTGGTTCCACCAGACCAGCAAGGCTGTGCACGGATGGCAGCCGCGATAGTGCAAGCCACGGGGGGCAGATCAATGGATGAAGGCTGCAGGGCCCAGACTCCAGATTGTTTGGCCGCGATGCAGCTTGGGACAAGGGACCAATATTGTTCAAATGGCATGTGCTTCAGCAATTAGCAATTTGCCAAGATTGTCTGGTGGTAGTTGAAGAATCGATGCCTTATTAAAACGCCTCCTCCGCCATAAATGAGTCACGAACCAGGCTGCTCTTGTGCGCTAATACGTTTATCGACAACGCCGAGGAAAGAGCCGCAATCCCAAAAATTGTCAACCAGTCGAGACGAAACACGCGAAAAAGGAGACGAGGAAGACCAGGCACCACGTTGTCCGACCTCTCCTTACTCATCGTGATGGGCTGAACTTCATTACTGTATACCTCCGTACTTTTAATACCTAATATTCATCAACGCATTTTCTCCGAAACTTGAGATCTTGATGCATGGTGCAAGAACGACCAGACGCCAGGCCAGGGCACCACGGGCTGACACCCATGTCAGGCCATCCTCCCTCTCCCTCTCCCTCTCCATCCCCGTCCCCGTCCTCGTTCAATGTTCTCCATCATCCCCGTCCCGTCCCACACCACACCCGATTCCCCGTTAGTGGCAAACCACAGCCTCTGCCTTGCCTGATCAGACTCGAGGATACAGCCTCATTCTGACAACCTGTTTTTGTTTAAAGACCCGCATCCTTTCCCTCGTTTGCTTACTGACTTCATCCATTTTCCTTCTTTTCGCGTGATCCAGCCCCTCGTCCAGGAGCAGACACGCTCATCTCATCACTGCGTGCTGTCCTCGCAGCGCCCGCCGCTCTTTAAGCTCCCCACACTCGTTGGCCTGTGACAATGGCCGATACAGAGGAGCCGCAGTTCAACACTCTCGCCGAGAGGATAGCGGCCCTCAACAAGCAGAAGAACTTCAACTCCCATTCCAACGGTGTCGAACAACCGCGCAAGAGGCCCCCCTCCTCCTGCTCCTCCCGTGCGGCCAGCCAACCCTACAAGAAGCGAAACTGTTCCTGCAGCTGTCAATGGATCGTCGCATCCCACGATTCCCGCTAGACCTGCGATGGCAAATGCACCCCCGCCGCTACCTCGAAGAGACACCTCTACGTCCATCGCGAGCAACGAAACATCGTCCACCGTCGACAAGTCTTTTCGTCCACCGCTGCCAGAGGAGAACACCATCCTTGCCCGTGCAGACCCCGCCTGCCCTGTCCCGACGGACCTCAACACAGTCGACGACATATCTCTCTGCTCGACGAAATTCTGGATCATCGGAAATTTCGCAACATTCTACTGTCTCAATGTCCTCACTAGGCCGAACCACATCTTCGAGTGCGAGCTACGTTTCGGTCGGAAGTGCGCCCCGTAAACTGGCGCCTGCCACATGCGATCCCGCCAGTCTACCAGCCCTACCAGCCTCGAAACGCGAGCTTGAGGCTAGAGCAAAGGAAGCTGCTGCGCAAGAAGCCGCAGAGAGAGAGGCACGAGGGAACGAAATACGAGCACGCCAAGCGGCCAAGCTACAGGAAACCCGGACAGCTGCCAGCAAATCATCATCGCCTGCACCTGCTTCGCGACCAAGTCTCCCGCCAAGATTGCCGTCGAGACCAGCCAAGTCTCCAAATCCGACACCGTCACCGACCCCTGCATCTACTGCAACGCAAGCCGACGAGGAGAAACCAGCTCCGCGCAAGCTGCCTTTCGGCACAATCAGAGGCTTCGAAAGTGGCCAAGCGGTCAAGGCGCCTACTCTTCCTACGTCTCGGCCACAGATTCCGTCGCGACCTACCAATGGTACTCCCGACGACGCTCCGCCACCCGTGCCACTCACATCTAGGCCATCAGTTGCCCAGATAGAAGCTGCATCCACCCGAACTGCAGCACAAAAGCCCAATGGGGCGGCTGGGGAGAAAGGGCTGAGTTGTTGCTGGGTGTGCCGAGATTAGAGTGGTCCCGACACGGTGGGAGCACAATTTCCTCGCCAGTCGTTGCCTCGAAATGATCCAGTAGGCCATCTTGCCCGAGGACTGTGTGATCCATTTCCTTCGTACGACAACAAGGCAAGGGCGATCTTTACTTGGTGCCACCACAACATCTTTTACGACACCAAGTCATTTTTCGCCAACGATGTTCGGCATCATTCTGTTGAAGACACCATCTTCAGCGGATTGGCCGTTTGCCAAGGTTATGCTGAGGTCTACATGGCCGTTGCGAAGCGAGCTGGCCTGGATTGTATTGTCGTTGGCGGTCATGGCAAAGGCTTCGGGCACGAGCCTCTAAAGAAGGGTCAACGGCCACCACCAGCCAAACCTGATGGGCATGCTTGGAATGCAGTGCGTGTAGATGGCGGCGCATGGAAGCTCATAGATGCATGCTGGGGAGCCGGTCACATCTGTGGAGCGGCCAACCTCTACAAGCAAGAATTCTCTTCCCGCGAATTCACTCTGTCGAACGAGCTTTTTGGTCGTCGCCACTTTCCAGAGGATCCCAACCACCAGTTCAGGGCTGACGGCCGACCCATATCCTGGGAAGAGTACTACACAGGAGGCATTGATGGCGAAGTCTATCAGTGGTTCGGAACTGGGAACCAAGAGGGGCTGTCCGAGGACTCAGTGGAGCCGAAGCAGAAGGATATTTCTGTCTACAGTAGACAAGTGGTGCGCTTTCAGTTCTCCAAAAATTGTGAACACTGGACGTCAGAAAAAGGCAGGCCTGGGCAAGTCTGCTCTCTTCTTGCTCAATATACACGGGCTTGACGGGCGGAAAGACGAGCATGTTCCCATTGAGACAAATAGATATTGGCACTGGGTGGATGTTAATGCTCGAGACTTGGGTGCTCCAGGCCAGACAGTGGAAATATTGAAGCTCGAGACGATGGACAACAGGGACGCCCGTGGTGTCACGGCCAAGGAGTTTTTGTCCAAAAGAGGCAGGGTGGGCATGTCATGGTCGTATATTGCCAAGTGGAACTTGGTTTCATGAGTTTGATGACTTGATTCTACATTGGGACTCACAGCAGCGGCATACGTGATTGGCTGTTTAATAATGCAAGACATGCATGGCGTTCGGAGTAATATGAAGCTAGCATACCAAGCTGCGATGCAAGAGAAAAACAATTTGATAATTGACTGAAGGCGTTTAAACTGAGACACGGCTTTGGCGTCGTAAAGGATGAACGGACTTGACCACATATTGCTCACCCTATAGCGGGATTGTTCCGATCTGACTGCAGTTAAGCCACAAAGCCAAATCTGGTTTGACATGTTTAAAAAAAATTTCGTATTCCTTTCTCCCATTCGTATGCACGAGGGTCAAATATCGTTTGATCGTATTATGTATGATATTGTGAATGCACGGTCAAGGCGTCCAAGTACGTGGTGCTGACTAACCGCACAACAAGCTTGAAGGCGATATGTTTCTTGACTACCGCAAAGATTGCTCAACCGTGACAAGAGAATATATCGCTCTATTGAAAAATAAATTCCGCGTTATAATTGTTCTCAATTTGCAAGAACCATCGGTAAATAGTTACTTCAGTAGCGGAAAGATTGTGTAATGCATCATGCCTGGTGTCGGATAAGTGGCCAATAGGATGTCGATCTCCCGCCACATATCCGTCTCATCTGCCGATATGCAAACGCCAGCTTCGGGGATTGTCTGTCGGATGCATCAATCCATTTTAAGCGTGATGGTAGCCCTCTGCAATAGGAGTTGTAGTTCTCCAACATATTATCACACTTGTCATTAAAAATGTCTCAGAGTCAGCATGCGAGCCCGTTCCGCAATTATCTGCCCGACCTGAACGCGGAGAGGTTCACGACCATGCGCAAGCAGAATTGCTACGAATACGCGCAGGCTTTCAAGGAGAATAAAAGGCCGCCATGGCTGTATGCTCTTTATGAGCATTGGAGAAATTTACTCCAGGGGCCGTTTAAGAGGATTACTTGCGATGGTGAGCGGACCGTGGAGCATTGACGGCGTATCTCGGCATTGTGGTCAAATATACTAACAGGTGCCAGGACGTGTGAGAAACGGACTATTCACATTGGAAGACCAAGACATCCCTATAGAACACATCGTCAGCACAGCACAAAGAGTCGTGTCTCTAGCCACACCTGAGCAATCTGAAAGATTATTCCACCACATCGACTCGCCTGAATGGCGAACGTGGTCTAACCCTGAATTTCTCCTCAGCGACAAGGGCATAAGGCTCGACGATACGAGTGTAACCTCTGAGCTACGAGTCGCAGTCCTAGAAGTGCTGCGCACCACACTCTCACCGGAAGGCTACGAAAAGGCAATTGCGGCGATGCGCATCAATCACTTCCTCGGTGAACTCGTCCAAGCACCATCTATCATGAACGAATTCTCATACAACTTCGTCATGTTTGGTTCTGAACCTTCAACTACGTGGCCTTGGGGTTTCTCATTCTACGGCCATCATCTCTGTCTCAATGTCTTCTTGTATAAGCGACAGATTGTTCTTTCGCCGTGGTTCACTGGTGCGGAGCCAAATATTATAGATTCTGGCCCGTACAAGGGAACTCGGATCTTACATAAAGAGGAGGCTCTAGGTCTGCGTCTCATGCAAAGTTTGTCACCCGATGTACAGCGTCGAGCGCAGACATACAAACACATGAAGGACGATGCCATGCCCCATGGACGCTGGAACCACGATGACCAGAAACATTTATGCGGTGCATACAGGGATAATTGTATCGTGCCGTATGAAGGCGTCAGAGTTTCAGAGTTCACATCCGAGCAACAAGATATCGTTGATGCCATATTTCTAGAGTATCTGCTGTATTTACCCGTTAAGGCACGCTCTCTTCGTCTCGCTCATATCAAAGAGCATTACGACGAGACGTTCTTTTCGTGGATCGGCGGATATGGAGATGACGATGCGTTTTATTACAGGCTGCAGAGTCCGGTTATTATTGTCGAGTTTGATCATCACTCGTGTGTGTTTTTGACGAACGGGGAGCCGGGGAAGTTTCATATTCATACGCTGCTGCGAACGCCGAATGGGGGGGATTATGGGATGGCGTTGAGATCTTTGGTGGAGGGGGCTGAGCAGGGGTTTCAGTGGGATCCTTCGATGTGAGGGTAAATCTTTGGAGCATAGAAATATGGTGCGTCAACAGTATATTATGGTTGAATTGGCAGCAAGATGTTGCCTTTGTGACTAGGTGGATAGACATCAGGATGTGGAGATTCCGAAACGCAAACCAGAAAGATTCAAGAATTACTGCGGCTCAGTAAGCAGGAAGGCCATCTTTTTATGCTTCATAATTACCCAGAGCTGGGAATATTAGAACTAGCAGTATTATAATTGTTTCCCCCTTCCGTCAGTGGTCGTTTAACTGCTCCTTCTCCTGCTAGTCGACGGCATTTACCACAAGTAAAATCCAGCCTCGATCGGCTAGTTGTTCGTAAAGACATTTGAGACATCTCTAACAGCTTATACTATGCGCAATGATTGTGATACCCCAGGTTCTTTATTCTCCGACGTGGGGACTTTCTTTTCTCTAATTTATGAAACTCAAATATAACTGCTCCTGTTTCGGTGATGGCGTACCGCCAAGTGATAATATAGGTGGAAATTAATAAATTTCCGCGGCTAAATCTCACGACACCATCTACTTGTTAGGATAGCAGTTGAACAGGAAAGTATAAAGAGAGCAAACATTAGCGTATCTCTCGGAGACCTTTATATGCATTAGTACTTCTTTTAGTCCCACGAGCAACGACAACATTGACTACCCACTGTCTGGTTCTCACACCACATACCATAGTGAGAAGACCCTCTGCAATCATCAAAAAAATCTCAATTGACTAATTACAGCCAGGTTTGGGGAACTTCTTCCTCAATTCAAAATGTGCAACAAATTCACCCGTCGCTAAAGTGCGGCCAGTGCGGGCGTCTCATCAAGACAAGTGCAGAGTCATACAGCTGCAAGAAGTTCGAGAAGGAAGGCGTCTGCGGAAAAATGGGGTATACGGGGAAAGATGAAACAGTTACGGTCCCCAAGGGCTTTGCAGATAGTTGCAAAGCGTGCTGAAAAAGGATCCTATCTCGACGTGTATGCGACTCTTACGTCCAAGTCCAATCAGCAGGGCTTCTAGCTTAGATCGAGTTGTGCCAAAGAAATGAAAATCGTCACAAGATAAAAAGTTGCCTAATAGGCAGAAATAAAAGACTAGATAGGAGGAGATATCCTATTGACCCATTGAGTTAGATGTTACATGAAAATTAGGAGAATGTTAGGAAGCGTCACCAGTGCCAAAATAAGCACCCTTTTTTCCTTAAAGAATAATTCTTTTATAGTGATATTTACTGCGATGACTCTGCGCTGGCAGCACCAACGCTGCAATCGCGAACCTTGTTTTAATTAAGAACATATATTGTAATATATATTAAGGTTTTTCTTTTTAGTTTTTATAGTTATTTTAAAGGGCCGCTAGTAATACAGTTATTTTATAGAAATCTCAACGTTATATGGGAAGAGACGAAAACGCGAAAAAAAGTCCATCGATATATGATAAACCTTGTCTTTTTCCGCCTCAGCGAAGCATTTCCGTTCCCCGAGTGTTAGGGTGGTGAGGCTGTGATTGTATCACCTGCGCGATTGATCACACACACTGTTATGATTAGCCCTGCAATCTCCTACACATCGGGATCGGCGCGTCTCGATGTACTCATGTCGGTGGCCAGAGGCGTACACATGGCTAATACGAGAAAGGGTGGTCGCTTCATCATGCTTTGGCGAACACGCTCTGTGTCACTAATTTGGGCCCGAACAGAAGTAAGTTGAGGAAAGTGAGGCAGACCAAACAGCCCTGATGCCGGTTGGCCGCAACCCAACCTGATCCGCGCGACGACAGCCTTCAGCGACAGGCTGCCTTGTTTCTGAAGCCTCGTCGGCCTTCGGGCAGAATCTGCTGGCTTTTCTGATTTCGAGATCAGTAAAACAGCATCCCGGTCGCGTTTTCTAGTACCTACTTGATGCCCAAATCGACATGTCCAACCTAAGGTTCTACGGCTCGCCCAAAGGCTCGATGCACTTGGTGTCACCACCGGGTTCATCGTACAAAGCAGCGGACTTCTCGCGGCCGTGTCGTCTAGCACAGGGAACATGGATGCCTTGCGCCGAAATTGACCAACTGGCCGAAATGGGGGCCGACTAATACGTGTGTACAAAGTTTTCCCTCTCAGCCTCTACCTCGCTTCTTCCAGAGGCTGTGCATACAGCATCCTAGAGGGTGGCATCGAGCTGACACCTGTGTTGAATACCTGTAAGAAGCGTCATGTACTCGACATGTCAGACTCTGTATGCAAGTCAGCGCGGCCAATGTGAGCAACAGTTGCGCAACACAGCCCCCCGAAGAGCCGCAAAAAAAATCGACTATATGAGAAGCACTCATTATTCTATTCTCATGTACCTGACTAGGCAAATGGAAGATCCTGCGTTCTACGATGGAAAAACGCCAACGCACCCCATTCTCGGACGGCGAATACGATGCTCAAAGCGAAAGGATGGCGCCGCATTGCGGCATTTAACACTATAGGAATTATCGTCTTTTCTATTTGCATCTCGATACTCTTGATATGGTCAAGTTCGAAGGCCGGTGGATTAAAGTCAAACACCATCTTATTCCGCGGCCAATGCAGCAAAAGCCAGTCAATCAACCTATGGCTGCACGTCTTACTAAACGTCTTCTCAACCTGCGTTCTAGCATCATCTAACTTTTTCATGCAAGTCCTGAGTTCGCCAACACGAAAAAATGTCGACCTAGCACATAGCGGAAACACGCCACTGTCTATCGGTGTGCCGTCTTTCAAAAACCTAGGCGCCGTTGCCCCATTTAAATTTGTCTCTTGGTTATTCTTTTTCTTTAGTTCCCTGCCTCTCCACATCTTCTTCAATAGTGTTATCTTCTCAACGACGTATATGGGCAGCGACTGGCACATGACGGTTGCTTCTGAGAAATTTGTCCAAGGATCTCCATATACGGGGCCTGGCGCCCTGCTTTGGCTGTCTGGAGCACTAAACGTCAAGAAAACGCCCTAGGAGGCGGGATATGGTAGCAGCGTTTCCATAATCGACTATTCTAATTCCAGCAAGAGCCTAGCGAGAAAAATTCGGCACGCGGCAGACAACGGTCGTGGATGGAAACGATTAGAGGTCGCGGATTGTCTGTCGGAGTATCTTTACTGTTCGCCTCGGGTCAAAATGCGCGATCTTATAATGGTCGTCAAGTCGCACAACGCTACAAATGAGTATATGGACCCGGAAGACAGTAGACGTGGCTGGAAGAGCTCCCGCCTACTGGGTTCAATGGACGAGGATCAAAAGTCACGATGGGAACGCAGTGGTGTTGATGTCGATGCCACTAATTCCCTATGGTTCGCCGCCCATTGCAGCTCGCATATTTCGTTCGAGAAGGGGAGTGTGCCCGACGGCTGTATTCAGTCGTGCAGCGCAGCCTTCGGCCACAGCAAGGCGCACTTGAAAGCCGAATCTGCGACATCTTTACACGCCAGCTACACGTTCAATTTCTTGCCGCACTTTGAAAATGAGGATCTCAACGCTCTCATAAGTTTGTATCGTCCTTTATATTGGCCTAATATTCGCGACTCAACCGCGGCAACACTCGACCTCATGTATTGCCTGGCAGAGCCAGTAACAGACGAATGCAAGGTGGGCCTATCCAATGTGATATTATGCATCATTGTTGTCTGCGTCTGGATCAAAGCCTTTCTCTGCATAATACTCTCCCTCCTACTACTCAAGGAAAGTGATGAGCCGTTGGCGGTGATTGGAGACGCCATTGCGTCTTTTATCATATCGCCAGATCATCGCACTATTGGAAGGTGTACATTGGATATCAGGCAGGCAAAGGGCTCGGTTATTGGGGTAAAATACGCCCAAGTCGCCTCGCCGGCACAGTGGACCTCGAAGCCTCGACGCTGGATATCCGCCATTCCAAAGCGCGTATGGTTAACGAGCTATTTCATCCTATTTTGCGTTGCCTGCCTTACCGGCCTACTCTTTTCTGCCGCTGTCAGGAGCGTTTCTATATCCACGAAGTGAGTTGCTACGCAAACCGTTTATAATGAGATTCTACAAGGGCTAGATTTAACAGAACTCCATGACAGGCGAGACGCGCTGGACCATACAGTCAACGGATTTTTCAACCCTGATGGAACAACGGCGGACAACCTACTCGCTAATGTGATCATCGCCAACTCGCCGCAATTACTCTTGTCCCTAGCATACTTTGCTTACAACGTTCTTTACACTTACATATGTGTGGAAAAGGAGTGGAACTCGCACAGCATCAAGTATCGTGGCCTTCGCGTCACAGACCCAAAAGGTCAGCAGAGGTCAACTTACAGACTGCAACTACCCTATCGATACAGTATTCCGTTGTTATGCGTCAGTGTTATTGTCCACTGGATGGTTTCCAATACAAGCTACGTCATTGCAATAGAAGGCGGTAAGTGAGTCCTCGGCGGCGCACCGAGCTTGGTGGATCTGTACTAAACAACGCCTTGTGCTAGGATACTACAAGTTGGAACTTGTTACACGAAGAATTGAATCTAAAAATGGGCTTCAAGAATATGTGCAACGGGAGTCATCAGGTTGGACTGGCTTCAGCCCAGAAGCGTATATTACCTGTGGTTATTCAACATTTATGATGCTCTGGCTCCTGATCGCTGCCGTTGTGCTGCCCATTATTCCAGCTGTGCTGGCTTTGGGCAAAGTGAAAGGCACGATGCCTGCTGGAGGGTCCAACTCATTTATAATCTCCGCAGCGTGTCATGTTTCAGAAGCAACATCAACGCCCAGCAGAGGAGTTCACATGACTGCGTTTGATGGCTTAACCTCGGAAACACAGGAAAACACACCACTAGGCCCTCTGTTACAGGATGCCTCTGATGATGAAAACCTCGAGACTCGAATTCAGCCATCATCGACCATAGGATACTCGCCAGTCCGAATATCAAGGGAGAAACTGCGCTGGGGGGTCACAAAAAGGTCTACTTGGCGTGGTCAGGACGAGATGGAAGCTGGTGGACAGCCGGGCCATCTCAGTTTCGGGACTTGCGACCAGGGAGTAGAAGAGCCTGTTGCTGGATACTTCTACTCGTGAAAAAACTGATCTGACGACATTGGCGTGCATGATGCCTCATGCATGTGCGTGCGTGTAAGGGGGGCGCGGTCCTCCTTTGCTCGCATAGTGTTGTAGTGACGGTCAGAGATATCGTGTAGAGGCAACTTGGATGGAACGGGCTGGGACCCAGGTAAATTGAAACCACGCGCCGCACCAGCGGCTGCAGCAATATTCCCCATGCCGATCTCAGGAGGGCCTCCGGTTGAATATCTGGCGCACGACTCCCCCAAAACGGAAGCAGAAAAAAACAGCACCAGCAACGCGTTGATGACAGTGACGTCGTTAGCCAACCCTTTGAGTCAGCAGCTGGCCCCTCGAGCGGGCTGTCAAACATCCGCCGTCTGCGTTTGCATGGTCCTTACTCGATCTGTCTGAGCATCAAGATTGAAGAATTTCACGAATTCAGCGTCATATTCATTGTCGAAGTCAAGGAGAACGGCAAAACCACATGTGACTTTAAGGAGCAGTGCAACGGGTGTAATGGCGGAAACAAGATTAGCTGGGAGCATAACAAGGTATGTTATTACAGCAATGATGGAGCAGAGGGAGAGGAGAATTCGTGGTTTGCGAGGCCAGGGAGAGCTCTCGATTTATGATGCTTGCGTTCATGAGAGTTTTTTCTCGTATGTATGACTTGTGAGGTTGATTTCTTAAATGCAGTTATAAAGCTTATTATAATAACTTTATACTAGCAGTACTAATGCTATAATTATAAATCTTATTTTAATTAAAAATATATATTAAGGTTTTTTTATAGTTTTTTATAATTTTATAAAAAGATAATTAATAATATAAGTTAATTTATAGAAATCTTAATATTATATAGGAAGAGATAAAAACACAAAAAAATCATCGACACATAATGTCCTCCTGTGTGAAAGATACAAGCGCGACTTGAAGTCTAGAGCCTGTGAAGAGTCAGCCTATACAAACTAGGGGAGTATACAGTGGTTGGTTGGCTCCGTAGCGACGGCCGATCCTTTATGTGGGCTGTATGTATCATGCAGATTCGATCGCTGACAAGATTCGGGTGATCGCCCTAGTTAGCTCTTCGCCCCGCTTGGAGCATTTGAGCCATTGCACCCTTTGCCAGCCTCGACAGTTCACAATACCTTCGTCCTCAACCGACAGTCGCATCACACAAGCTGCTTTTACTCACCATGGAGGAGCCTCAAGATGATCTTTGCACTACGTTCAACGACCCAGAATCGCTGGCAGATGCAGTGTCATGTATTTTGGCCGACCCCTCATTGACTTGGCCATCGCACATCTGTGTCAGCCTTGTCCGACCACTGGACGAAACGACATTAACGGAAACCGAGCTCAACGGAGGTATCAACGGTCCTAACTCGCCAAGCTTAGAGCCTCTTGTCGATAGATGGCGACTTGCTTTTCGTCCTATTCCGCACGGTCATACTATTTCTCATCTCCGGTTCGATTTGTGCTCTAAGCACGACATGGAAGTTCGTCATATTGTGCGGCTGGTTCAAGGAGTGAGCAGCGTCTTGCACATTAAGGCAGCACCGAAAGAGATGGTATTTTCAGTCTCTGGCTGTTCGGATACAGCCCGAAAATATCTGGAAGACAGTCTTCCGCCTCGCAAGGTTGTGTCTTGAGGGTGCCATTAGTCTTGTCTTTGAATCACGAGCATCTGGTATGAGAAAGTTCAGAGTGCGTTGCGGATATCAAGTCTCAGATCTGCGGATTTGTTTATCTTTAAATAGTCGGGACCCAGCCGCTATGGGTTGGCAACGTACGAGATGAATCGCATCCGACCGTTGGGAATCCGCTGGATAGAGACCATCTTGCACCCCATTCTGGGGCTTCTTGAGTAATGAGACATTTTTGATACTCAGTTCAATTCCTGCACTTCAATTATTGAGACTGGACGATCGACACCAGCGGCTGCATTGCGCCCAAGATCAGGCAACAACGGTGGCAATGATCACCAGCTGCAAGCCATATGCAGGTCGTCGTCAGACCCCGCCCGTAAGGCTGCCTCCAAGTCATTGTAGTTTCTGGCGTTGGGCAAGACTTCACTTTCATCTTTACACGCTGCCTTTTTCCCCGACGAATTCCATTAAAAACCAATAATTTGCGATCATGAGCGCAGTGAGCAACAGAGTATATACCTGCAACGGCTGCAGCAGTCCTCTTGCCAAAGAACAGGATGTCGTAAATGGCCGAGTAAGTCCTGCCACTTGCTATTTGCTATCTCTTCAATCGACTCGCTGATCAGCTACCTGACAACATTTAGAACTTCCGGGGCATCCACGGCAGAGCAATACTCTTCGAACGCGCATTCAATATTGCATATGAAAAGCCCGAAGAGCGCGAAATGAGGACCGGTACACACATTGTACGTGATGTTACATGAGAGAAGTGCAAGGAGACTGTTGGATGGAAATATGAACATGCGCCAGTTGACGCGGAGAAGTACAAAGAGGGCAAGTTCATCTTGGAAGAGGAACTCATTGACCTTGTTGGACCGAATGGTTCTCGCGCCGCGTATGGAAAAAGCAAGCTGTAGGACTGGGTATAGCAATGCATCTTCATGGTTGATTAACGGCCACAAACATGCTTCTGCTCAATTCTTGGCTTTAACATATGTTAATGTTAAGGTAACCAGGGTTTCTGCCTGATGGTAGGCCAGCACCATGTGCCAGCGAGGAATGATATGTACACGCACCCGACAATTTCGAAATTGACAAGATAAGAGAAACACAATCGGCTCTCAATACATTGTCGTGCTCGCAATATCCCAGCCCCAATGAACCCAAAATCCACCGAGGCGACGTGGCTTTCTCTTCAGTGCACCTGCTGTTTTCCCCTTCTTAAAAACGATCGAGCCTGGTTTGGCTTCTTCCAGAGTCGCGATTGGATCCGTAGTGTACCTGGACCGTCGTGTTCACCATGATCTCGCCGTTCTTGTCATTTACCAAATTTGCAGCTCTTGCTCCCGACATTCCTAAATCTTTCACCAGCTCATCCTCTGAAGAGTTCTCTTTATTGCGACTCCCCGCCATCACTTCTATGTTACGACTAAGAGGAGTGCGCCAGCTGCGGTGCCTGCCCCCGGACGATAATTCGTAGTGTCCTCGATTCGATTTCGTGCCGGCAGACGATGCGGGTCCGATGAAGAGAGTTCGAAGTGCTGCCAAGTACCAAGTTAGGAAGTAGAAATTTGGAAGCATATTTAAAGAGGAAGACATACGAGGAAGACATGCAGCGATGATGGCCACCGCCGTTTCGATCATGGAGACGGTGCAAGTAAGCATGGTTTCGTTTCGCTTCGAGTAATATGCGCGAACAACTGCGATCAAGTGTCAGAGAAAAGATCCCCGGTGATAGACTCGTCAACAATCGCTCATTGCGATTCCACATACTGCTGGCGATGACGACAAAGAAGCCGAGTGCAAAGATAGCAATGACGCCAAGCTTCAGCTTCAGCTTCATCTGAAGCTTGAGCACCATAGAGATCGGTAAACTTATGACTACGGTGGATTAGTAACAGAAGGCCTTCAGTAAAGTAACGGCAAGCTAGGGATTGGCTCGTACTTGCGACGTCGGTAAATATGTTTACTGGTCAAACGTTAGATACAAACTCGGTTTCATAGTAGTACAGGCCATATGACTTGCGCAAAATCGTCAACCAATAGTTGATCTCTGCTTGACGCGGGTCGCATTGGTCTAGAAACTCGTCAGCTATGAACGACGGAAGTATAGGCTGCGCTGACATACAGTTCGGATCCTGCGACCACCTCTTGTCGTGAGGGAAGCATTGGAAAATGATGTCGAAGAAAATGACCGCCACCACGGTACAGATGTACCATGATACCTGGCAAATTATCAGCATCCCAGCATATATATCACCATGATCCAAGATCACATACCACTTGACCAAGGCCTTCTTTTGCCATTTCTTTCGAATATTAAGCGGTCATAAGTTGAAGATCGCCAGCGGCCGCAGCAAGTGGAGCGAGTAATGACGGGGGGTTCTGTCATTTTTATTCAGTCGATGTCTTCATGCGAGATCTCAACCTCTGACATCTCCAGAAAGCCCTGGCCCTCAACACCCCATTATTCCGAACAGGGGGCTGCGGCGCATCATTCCAGCATACGGAGTCATGGAAACTCTTAGCGATCCACTCTGGTGTTATTCTTGTCAAGTACTTCCTTCTTTTGGCAAAAAAGGGTTTGTGGATAGGTACATTGTACTAGTTTCCCATCTTGTTCGGGAGGGCGAAATGAGCCTGATGAAACGGTGCACCAGCTACCCGAATTCTTGCATTGCGAAAAGCCACAGACGCAGACGAGTCTCTTGCTTTGGAGAATCAGAAGGGGAGAAACGACGAGCCTAAGCAGAATTCCCAAGAGTCATGACCCATGCGCAAATGGAAACCGAAGGGTCCTCACGAACTACGTGACTGGTTTCAAGTGGGACTAGTTCGTCGACTGAAAGGCCAAGCTGAGGCTTACTCTTCTCGCGGTTAAATGAGGACTGGAAAACTCGGAATGCGCCAAACATAACGGCATTAGCACGCCACTGCCGGACTTAGTACGAGCAAGAAAAGAGGCCCGGGAATTGCACTTCATGGCCGAAATGCCAGAACAGAGTCAAGTTAGCTCAATCAGCAGTTTGTGGAATCCAGCACAAAGCTGACGAACTAGGTCCACTATAATACCATGTGTTCATGCGAATCCCACTCCGATGTCTCAAATCTTGCCCTGGATCCCGACTGTCGGGTACAATACGTGTAACCTTGCATCTCGGGTCCTTGCCATGAACCCTTTCCGCCCTCGTGGCATCAAGCGTCGGCAAGCTCCGAGCTGAAGGATCTTCAACTGCAACGGTCGCAATTTATAATTACAAGGATCTAAGTCAGCATTTTCTGTTCCTGCATCTTTTTTTCCCGAATATACTCCGCCAGTCCACTTTAACCGAATCCGCGGGAGCCAAGCTGTGGGCACGCTTAAGCAGCCTGGGAGATGATGTAGGCGGAGGAATGCCCGACTTGACGGCCCTTTGCGAGTAATGAACCGACTTAAATGGAGACTACGTGGGTTTACGAGTGGAGCTTCCCTTCAGCTAATATGGACGACCCCAGTGAAAGGCGGATGTATCCCACCGGGTCTGGCATTCAAAAACATGGGTGCCAGCTTTACAGCTTGACAGATCAGACGATGCGAAGAACTGGTCTTCGAATTCAGATTCTTCATCGTGAATTGAAGTCCAGGTAGCCAAACTTGGAAAGATCGTCATGGGAATTATCCATCTCTCCACGACGGCTGCGGGTGTCCTGCTCGGGCTGTCTGCGTTTGTCTCATCCGCGACAGCTGGGACAGCATCATGCCAGCAGCCTGTTCCAAGCGCTATCATTCCTCAAGGCACAGTCGATGGGTTCCGTGATGCCCACTGCAATGCTGTATACTTGGGTGTTCCGTTTGCCGCAACGACCAGTGGACAAAATAGGTAATTACAAAGAGTCAATAGTTCTTGTCAGACACTTTGGAAGAAGCAAAACCTAATGACGACCATAGGTGGCGAGCACCCCAGAGTTCCAAAGTCCACGAGGCTGTTCAACGCAACTACATATGGCCCAACATGTCCCCAGGCCATCAGCAGTACCTTGTTCAGTCAGCAAGATGAGGACTGTTTGAACCTCAATATCTGGGCTCCGCCAAAGGGCGAGAATCTGCCCGTCTTCGTCTATATGTACGGCGGCGCCATGGTGACTGGCTCGAACAGCAACCCGCAGCTGCAAGGAACCAACTTTGCGCGCAAAGACGTCATTTACGTCAACTTCAACACGCGTGAGAGCATCTTTGCTTCTCCCCACTCTGCTGAATTGAAGAAAGAACGTCCATATGAATCGCAAAACTTCAGCATTCTCGATGTGGACATGGCTATGCAATGGATCCGAGAGAACATCAAAGGTGCGTAAAGCTGTGATCAATCAGATAGGTGAAACGGACTGACAAGAATTTTGTTCTAGCATTTGGAGGCAACCCCGATCACATTGTCTTTGGTGGTCACTCATCCGGCTCGGTGCAAGTCGATCACTACCTTTGGAACCACCCCGATACTTGGCTCAAGGGAGCGGTTCAGATGAGCGCGAATACCATGTCCGGACCAGCATACGCGCCTATCAATGAAGCCCTTGACGCCGTTGCGGCTGAAGTAGGATGCGCTTCGAATTCCACCACGAGCCAAATGGAATGTCTTCGCAAGGTGGACATATATGCTTTCCAGACGGCACGCTTCAACTCAACCTTCAATACCTGGTTCACCCCCGTCATTGACGATATCACCCGCCACTCAGACTATGCTGCCCGCTTTAGAGCAGGTAAATATGCTTCGCATGTTCCCCTTCTGACCGGCAACTCGGACGGCGAGGGCACAATCTTCAGCCTCGTGTACGGAGCCGAGAATAGCAAGTTCCGCTCTTGGATCAAGACGTTTGACGCCGATAGCGCGCACATCCCGCAATGTCCCCTCATCCGCGCCTACAATGCCTCCCAGTTTGCTACTGGTTCTCTTCGCAGCGGTACACAGTATGGCAATGCTCGCTTCAATTGCCCAGTCGACTATCTCGTGGACATGCGCAGCAAGAGTCAAGATACCTGGGTCTATCGCTTCTTCGGCAAATATGACAATGTTGTCGGAGTACCCAAAACTGCACCCACGCACGGCACTGAGGTTCCATTCTTTTACGGCGGCAATGAGTGCTTCAACTCCCTGTCAAATGTCACCGAGGAGCAGCAAGCATTGGCCGACTTCATCCACGATCGATTCGTCGCATGGATCAAGAATCCGTCCGCTGGTCCTGGCTGGGAGAAGGTTACTCCCAAGTCGGGTCCTTTGGCCAAACTCGGCGTTCCAGGTGACGAGTTGTCGTTGGTGAAGGGGTCAACAAGCACGTATAACTCACGATGTCAATCGGTATGTGTATACAAATTTCGTAGCGCACTTTTGGATATGCAAACTAAATGTAGTATAGGTGTATGCTCCAGCCTTCCCTAAATACCCCGTCGTGCAATCTATCAAGTCGATGCTTTAGTAGCGTTCGACTTGTACCAAGCGGACAAGAAAAGTGTGACTTAGATTGCAGGTTCTCGGGGTCTTTCATTGGATACACAGGCATTGGCAGTTCCTGTTCGAGGACATGTCACACAGTGAAGCTTTTATCAGCATACGCATAGATCATAGCATAGCACAGCATTCAAATGGCGTTTTCATTCTTCATTCTGTATACTCAATTTTACCATAAGCAATTGAAGCTTTTGCTACGTAGAATTAAATCCAATGAAAACCCGCCCTGGTTGAAGTGGCTGCGATTCAAGTTCTTCTGATTCGAGGTCGTGTAGGGTAGCTACTATGACCCAGAAGAGACACACAAGTAGCTCGCTGTACGTCTCGCACAGAAGCGCTTTGAGCGTAAACTACGGTATAGGACTTCTAACTATGTACTGGCTTTGGGGGCATACGGCCGTGTCATTAGATGCTGCGGAGCGCCGTTGATTGCTCACGATGATGAACGTCATTCGTCAATGGTGGTGGATCATTACAACGTGAAGAGGGAACAAAAAAACAAACAAGAGATCCCTTGAAACTCCGCGAAGCCTTTATTGAGAAAATCAGTTCATGGTAATGGACAATGATCGAGCTGGTTAGATTAGTTCAAGCAGAATCGTCATTTACTTGTCATACGACACACGTCAAGCACCACTCGCTTCGTAGGACTGGTGGCAGATGGTAAGCCGACAATAGACGGTAGGAATGGGTCATACAAAAGATCTTGGATTTTTGTGGCTCCTTGCGCTCCGCCCGATTGACTCGATGGTTCTGTTATTTTTATCGGTGAAGACAATTTGACGATGCATGACATTGAGGCCTAAAATGTTTTGCTGTTGAGCGGGCGGCCATGTGTCGCGCCTGCGACGAAAGATTCATAGGGCTGACCGGAATCTTTAACCTTTCCTTGTTTGAATGCCTTTGCGAAATGGACTAGGGAACTGATTTCGTCCAGGAACGCGTTTGGAGTCATCACGGGCAATTTCCATGCACACGTGGATGCGCGACTACAACATTGACGAACCCCGTAATATGACGTTCTGGTGAACAGGCTGACATTAGACGGAGCCACTTGCGTCCCTTTAGTGGGAACAACAAAAAGAGCACACATCTACCGATGTTTTCGGCCGCGTGTGTCAATCGGAAAAGCCGCACAGCACATAGTGCTTTGGGTATTGTAACTCTGGGGGCATTTACCAAAAATCTGATATTAAGTGACGCGCTTGACGGGCGCAGTTGTTACTGACAGACAACAACAGATCGTGATCCCAGCAAAGAACAGGGGTCATCTCCCTGTGGACTCTGCCTACTAGCGTGTAGCTTAGCTCGGAGAAAACGTAAGCGGCATCGGTGGGGTTATATTGCCAGCCTTAAACACGGCAACACAAGCATAAGCAGGATACTTCTCGGGACCGCTGGGTGGCGTTGAGCGGAAATCACCTTTCCCTAGGAGCGAGTTTGAAGGGTTGAAAGGCATTGTTATTCCATGTCAACTGCATCAATAGATTCACGTTTCATTGATTCGGAATATCGCTATCATTCTCGACACCAAAAAGCTACTGTCCCGCTTCCCGGGCGATCATGCCCTGGGCTGCCTCATGAACCCCGTAATCAGGCGTCATGCGGTGTAACCATCGCTTGTTCAGCCGACCGTTTGATTATGGGCTGAGCCCTGCTTGTGCGACGCAAGAAACGCCAGGGAAAGGACATGATCACCCGCATAGAAATGGCAATCACGATGTTCTATCGAGGCCTGGATGTATTGAAAAGATGCAAGCGACTTTGTCGCGCCACGCACTTTAACCATTAAAAGAGGGCTTATTATGTCGTCCTCCGATCTCCGTGATTATGTATCCCACTTGGTGCGCTGAAATGCAATAGAACTGCTTTGGCGCTTACTCTCGTTGCCGTCCGAACCGAAAGAAAGGATTTGCGCTAGCTCAAGGCCATCAATTACCTCTTTCCTCTGCCAACGCTCGTATTGTGGACGCCATAGTTTATGCACACAACACGTGTATGGCAGTGATTCTCTTCCTGATTCTAGTGGCTTGCCTTGCCTTGGAGGACCGGGCCTCAGCCGCAGGCTGAAAAAAACAATCCATTGCCGGGGCTTAACAACGACAAGGCTTTTCCCCTGGATCGTCCATCTCAACAGGACCCGGCCCAAACACTTCCCGGACGAGTCAAGCGCTGATCCCGCCGCCCCAACTGGGGTCAGTGCGAGCGGGAAAAACGCTAGTCACGGAGGTTGAGATCGCGATCTGAGAGAATAATGGCAGAGGTTGTCAAGGTTGAGGTAATGTATACTAGCAATTCAGATCGCTTACTGGGTGAAAATAATGAGAAAACATATTCGCCAACATCTTGGAACCTTACTATTAATTTCAAGACGGGAGGGATGAGTATTCCATCGGCCAAGCGTGCCGCACGGTTCCGCCACGAACAGCTCTCGGGACCGGGGACCCATACGATCTGCAGATATCGCGACCTGCAGCTCTACTAAAATTACGTGAAAGCTGAGCCATTTTAGCGGCTATAATTTGGGGGCCCAATCAAGGCGAGGTGTCGAGGCCAATTTAAGCCTGAAAAAGAAAAAAGCACAGAGCGAGGAACAGGAAAATTGGTCTAAGCGACCGGCGATGTGACATGGACGGGATGTAGATGGAAGCTGCAGAAGGGTTAAAAACGACCAGGTAGCTCAGCCAAACCTCTTGGCATGACGATATAATACTGACAGAGCGTCCCTTATTCGCAATTGGAGGTCCTCGCGTATCGTATCTTGAGCTGACGTGCCAAGAGTCTGCCATTGCAGCAAATCTGCCAAGTCATGGGGAACAGCGTCCTGTTCTTGGCCACTTTGGGGGCCGCTACGATTGCCCAGGCTGCGACGAGTAATCTGCCCATTCATCTGGAAGTGCGAAGCGAATTGACGACGCGGTTGGCAAATATCCATGTTTCGACGTCAAGACAAGTCAATGGCCCGGTAACTTTTACTCACGGCACCTGCACGACGCAATCGCAGCAGGATAATCATCATGTCGTCAGTTCGGTCGACTCTAGTTGTTCGCGACTCCAGGCTAGTGTGGATCATCCCCGAGGATGCGCCCGACAATGGATGCATTTCGGCCTGGGACGAAAAGGGAGCTTTGGTCGGACGTAGCAAGCCTCAGAACTTGAAGCGAGCTATTGCCAAGCGCGCGGCGAGTAAGTGCAATTGAGTCTGGGCGCGTACTTGAAAAAGGAACAATTGCATGGACAATCGTGTACTCACACAGACTTCTCTATACAGAGCCAATTGAAATGACCAAAGCCAACGGCTTCGATGCGCTCGGCCAATGGTTCGACGGAGTCAAGGCCCTCAAGCAGAAGGAGCCCAGCGCCGTCGACGTCAAGGAAGCCAAGAAGAAGAACATTGGCATCGTCGGCGCTGGATTGTCAGGGCTGACGACGTACCTCCTCTTACACCAGGCTGGATTCACCAATCTCAACATCCTCGAGGCCAGCAACCGACTCGGCGGTCGCGTTCACACACAATACCTCACCGGCGGACCAGAGGACTACTCGTATCAAGAGCTGGGTGCGATGAGACTCCCAGTCGACTACGTCGATCCCGAGAGCAAGAAGTACAACATTTCCGACACACAGCTGATCTTCGAATTGATCAACGAAGTCAACAAGATCAACAAGAACAACACCGACCTTAAGGTCGAGCTAATTGAATGGATTGAAGAGAACGACAACGGCCTACAGTACTTTGGCGGCATCCGCACGCCGAGCGGTCTTCCCCCGACAGTGAAACAAGTTGAAGACGATCCAGATTTGTCTCTACCATTCGATTACGACGCCGAAACGAATGCCGCAAGCAAAAAGCTCGAAGACGCACTGCCAGGTGATGAGTTCCTGCTTCAAATGGCAAAGAGCATGTACAAGGCTCACCGAGAGTGGAACGACAAGGGCCTCGATGGCGAACCAGGTGATCGATGGTCCGAATTCGCCTTCATCTCGCAGTACCTGAAAGGCAGCCTCAACAGCACCGATATTCTCGACAACCAGCAAGACCCGCAGGGCAGCTTCTGGGAGTACATGTACGATCTTCTCTACGAGAGCGCCGACTCATGGGTTACAATTGACGGCGGTATGAGTCGCCTGCCCAAAGCCTTCCAGCCTCTCATCAAGGACAGCATCCGATTAAACACCAAGATCGAGCGCGTTAAGTACGCCAACAACAAAGTCACCCTCCATTACAAGATCAACTTCAAGGACTCCAAGTTCCAGGAATCCAAGTTCCAGGAATCCACGCACGATTACACCATCATCTCTGCGCCTTTTACCGTCGTTCGTCAATGGCGCTTGCCCGACATCAGCATAACCATGAAGAACGCGATCAAGAACCTTGTCTACGATACAAACTGCAAGGTGGCGCTGGAGTACTCGGAGCGATTCTGGGAGAAGATGAAGAACCCAATTGTTGGCAGCTGCAGCACTACCACTGATATTCCCGGCATTGCCCAAGTTTGCTACCCTTCGTATAACCTGAACTCGAGCGGTCCGGCTTCCATTCTGGGAACCTACATCGATGCATCGTCCAACCATGAGATCTCGAGAATGCAGACCATGTCGGATGAGGAGCACGTTCAGTACGTCCTGGATGCCATGTCGGAAATCCATGGCGAGGAGACGCGCAAGCTGTATACGGGCAAGTGGGCTAGGAAGTGCTGGACTCTGGATCCATTCTCTGCTGGTGCTTTCGCCAACCCTTCTGCTGGGCAGCATGAGTTGTACATGCCTCAGTACCTACAGGTGCACAAGAACGTGAGTCTTGGTATCCTTGCGCTTGTCCGATTGACTTCTAACCGTTTTGTGACAGATGATCTTCATTGGCGAACACACTTCCTACACGCATGGTTGGATATCATCCGCCATTGACTCCGGTATTCGAGGAGCAGTGCAATTGATGCTGGGTAAGTCTTTTTCGACGTCGCGAACCTAAATCTATGAAGTTTGGCTGACATTTGTCTCCATAGAACTCGGCCTCGTGGATGAAGCCAAGGCTGCTGTCAAGAAGTGGATGGTTCCGTGGATCAAGATCTGATCTCCATTGCATTCTATCAAAAATCACCTGTCATTGCTCCAACTCTTTTCATATTCTGATAAAACGTACATACTTTTTCCACTGTAAAAATAAGCCTTGAACGTTATTTGACTAATCGTTGATGCCTATGAGTGCCTGAGCACTCTTTCCCTCCGTAATTTAAAAAGAATGAATTGATACACGCGACGAAAATGAGTTTTCGTGTCTTCTTTCTTTTTATTTACAATGCTGATTTCCCTATTGCCAATTCGCGATACTGCGCTAGCAGTTGAAAAGGCACACAATTGTTTTAGGGCCAATATCTGATGGATACTATGTAGGTTAATATAAGCATAACCGAGCCGCCGAGAATCTTGATGAAAGCATGATTTGTCCTGCGATGGAGTCTTTTACCAACGAGCGATTGAAACTCAGCTGTGGTGTTTGTTTTGGGGTAGGGTATCTTTGGGATCTCATGGCCGAGAAATGGACAAATCTGTTCCCAGCCTACTCCGTTTTCTAAGCACAGAATTTTCATGTTGACCTGTTTGCTCAGTTGCTTGATTTTCTCATGTCTAGTCAACGAGAGGGTTTCCCCGTTTCAGTAAGTGCTGCCAGAAGGACAAATGACAGTCATCGTTTGAGTTTCTTGTAGACTGACCTCTGCCGGTAATCCAGCTTGGCAATCTCAGCGCCGCCGACGTCCATTCCTTTTCCCTGAAAAATAACTTCCTCAAATGCGTTGTGAAGTGAACAAAAAGCGTTTATCCACGGGTCAACCCAGCGAACGAGAGTCAGAGGTTGCGACTTTGCGGCCGTAATCATACTCCAAACCGTACTGCTCATTGACTTGACCCAGGAGTCGACATCGCGATCAGTGTAGATGAAATGTGCTTCCGGATAGAACTCGACAAACTCATCAACAAAGTACTGCGGTACGGCTAAAATGGCCTGCACGATATTGCAAACACGCACGAGAGAAGAACTTAGCAGCCGGACAAATACCAAAGATGGCTTCATTTCGAGTGAGAATGGCATGCTACTAATATCATAATCTGCAAGCCACTTATCAAAGTCGGCTTTGTCATATGCCTTGCCCTGGCTGAGGTATTTACACCGAAGTGCCTCTTCATATAGCCTCATGTGCGTGATGCCACCGGTGAAGATTTCATAGGTATGGTACGGCCTGTATCCCAGGAGCTTCAGTGAGCGATACATCGACATTGTACCAACGCTGAAGAGTAGAAGAGTTAATTGGCAGGGTTAGCATAGTCAGCTTCACTATTAGAATAGATTGGGCCACGCACCGACTGCGGCTCAACACAATGAGCCTTTTGTGCTGGATTATTTTGGGAGGCGGGAGTTGCATCAATCAATCGAGCCATCATGTCAATTTTCTCGGCGCACAAAGGTGTCCAGATATTGCTAGAAATTTGATTTGAAGACAGGACAAAAAGGTCGGGGTCACTGACGATCCACCTTCTGTAACGTCCGTTCTATACTGAGATGTGGCCTGATCTGATGGTTCTGTGTTATGCGGTTGGTCGGCAAGCCATGTTTGCGGTACGGCAATGCTCTATGATGATTTATAGAGTGGCAGTAATACGATTTGTTCATTTTTTCATGGGAGATTCTCCTCCTCGGGCACCACTGCATTCACTTGTCTCGGTTCAGCTCAGCACAAACATGAGGCTTGGAATCCGGAAAGAAGGAAAAACAGATAGCTGCTAATGATTTTCCCCCCTTTCGCTATCCAATCAGTAGCTCATCAACCTTGTAATCTTCGACGTTGCCGAGCTCGCAAGCATCGGGCCGTCGCGATTGGCGTCACACCGCCTCTGACTCTCTCAACATAGTCAGATCGCAGGTGCTGCGGTCCTCCGGGGTGGCTTTCTTCTGCAACTCTGCTCGACCTGTATGGAAGACACCATTTGAAACGCACCGGAACCCAAAGCCGTCTTCGATGATTAGCCCGCTAGACCTGCCTCGCGTCTTCAGAAGCACGGCTACCTCGTCGCAAACATCCACCACATTACTGACCTTTCCTGGGAAAACGTGCATTATGCCGTTCTGCTCAAAGGTAAAGGCGCTCCAAAACTCGGTCGGGCACTTGGGCTTGGCAAGTACCGTGCCGTGCCAACCCTGGTATATGAAGCGGTCAGAGAAGCTTGGCCAGAACCTGCGCATTTCTCTCTCAGCTGGAAAGTGTATTTTTCGGTCCACAAAGTCCTCTGTGAGCCTGTCCAATGCATGTTTCGCCCGATCGACGCTATTGAAGGAGCCCAATATCGTATAGGCGCCGTGCGTCAGGATGTAGTCGTGGTGATGTGCTGCTAGGTTGGCCTTGTCAGATATGATGGGCATGAGACATGGAAACCACCCATCCATACAGATGAAGGAAATCGGCTTATTCGATGAAGGGCTGCAATCTCGGTATTTGAGGGCTAGACACACTCGGTATGTGAACTCAAAGAAGGAAGCAGATGTAGGGTTGAATACTTGTGGAGGGACAAATTGCTGAAATCCCGTGCAGTTGATGGCGACGTGCGATAAGATAGAGGTTGAAGCAACAGGCTCGCTTTGACGACCGGAGATATTACGTAGCTTCAATGAAATGGCCACATGTGATGATGAAGAGCGAGGAGAACCGACGGAGAAAGGCTTCATCTGTTCAACAGTTGCGCCCAACACGAGATACACACCGGCTTTTTTGAGCCTCTTCTCAAACCATTTGCGCGCGCTTCCAGTCGCAATGCTCGGCTCATCCAATTCGTATGCAGAGCTTACCTCACAGAAGCCGAATGCGGCAGGATCGATGCGCCTACAACCATCGTATTCCATGCAGACCTGTTGGAAAGTTTCGTCGGATACCTTGGGCGGGAATGACTCCGAGTCGATGAATCCATTCGCGTAGATGGAGAACTCATGGTCCACGACTGAAGGACTGTATTTCTGTCGGAAGCGTTCGAAACTATCCGATGTCAGAATCATATGACCGATATGTGAAGAAAGAGAAACAGCGAGCTACTTGGGTAAGATTCGCAAACATTTTCTGACAGCTGATCCGCGTCGCTTTGGAACGGGGATAATGAGGCCCTGTGTGTTTGATTGTGAGCCTTATTTCCGTTAATTCTTCACATTCGCCCTGTCACATTGTCCCGTGAAGTCTCTCTTTTCTTTTGTAGTGTGTTAGGAGTTTCTCACCTCAATGAAGGCGGATTCCGAAAGTTCTGGAAGTTCCCGCGAATATTTCACTCTCGCGCTCCAGCAGAAGAACGCGATGACTCGTTTCTGACAGCTCGCAAGCAAGATGGCACCCATGCCATCCTGCCCCGACTATGGTAATGAGCATTGCGGCAAGGGTATGTTTGCGAAGATGTAACACGGAAGTCGGTGTTATGTTCTGCTTGCACTCAACGAGGACTGTAAGAAGCGCAAGTTATGCAGTGGAAAGTGGGTGGCCGGTCGATCGGTCAATAACTGAAACGATGAATGGCTGAAAGTAGTCATGTTAGACGCAGCTTGCCATCTTTACCATGAAAACACATAGCCTGATCACAACCAACCATTGTCGTGGATACAGGTTCCATGGCACCTGCGTAGTAGGTTGGCGTGCGCCTTGCAGCGTGCGGGTTTATTATTCAACAGGCGCTCTATCTTCTTTTGCTAAGAGCGAACAGTGTACAATAACCCTCATAATGGAACTAGCCGTACTGGTGTTGAAGATGTATAATAAATACCATGGCTTGTGACACTGCATTCGTACCCAATGTCGATCCATAGATAGTCAATAATGAGAGACACTGACTTACACTTATTCGGCAGCGGATCGATCTTCCCGTCAGCCCCCACTCGAAGTGTGTAAATCTGATGTAAAAGTGCGCGCCTCAAAAGTTCTTATTGGCGGCGGATTATCACCCAACCAGTCAACCATGTACACGTCTTGCAGATGGCTGCTCTGCGAAGAAAAATCATAACTCTTCGTTCACTCATACCAAGAGCAACAAATTTCAAGCAGGTAAATTATATCAGTAGCGAATTGTCTCTTACTGCTGCCCTTCGAACCTTTCTGCCTGTACCACCTTTCCACGGCACATATCATCACTGCTCCGCATTCTCTGCAAGCGTTACTTCAGCACAGCCTGTACCTTGGAATAAACTTTTACTCGAGTCATCCTTTTATAACAGACTTCTCTTAGTCTTATCACCATGGATGCTCCCAGTAAATGCGCCGTACTTGTAGTTGGTGGTGGCCCTTCTGGCTCGTTCGCTGCTGCTGCTCTTGCCCGCGAAGGCGTAAACGTCGTCGTGCTAGAGGCTGAGAAATTTCCCAGGTTAGTTTATACCAAATCTTTCTTTCACTTGAGTTAATTATTTGATCTGCTTTGGTATTTTTGTTCCTGCATGCACCTATCGAACTCTGTTCAAGCTGCTACCAAGTCCTCTTTGCAATACGTAGGTATCATATCGGAGAGAGCATGCTCCCATCCATGCGCCATTTCCTCAAAATCATTGATTGCTATGACAAATTCGATGCACATGGCTTCAATCAAAAGGTAGGTTACTCAATTTATTGTCATGCTTTCACCGTCATGGCTTTCTCCTGCTGTACTAATGTAAACTAGAATAGTGCCGCATTTCGGATTAATCCATCTCAGGCCGAGGCATGTAAGTAAGTTGTTGCTTTCTTCCGACTTGCTGTCGACAAGACACAGCGCCAAGAAGAAGACTAACGACACAACGATTATATACGAACTTTGTGGCCTTAGATCCATCGGGCCATGCTTGGAACGTAGTCAGATCTGAGGCAGACCAAATTCTGTTCCAACATGCTGGTGCGATGGGTGCACGTATCTTCGATGCCACCAAAGTCACAGAAATTAAATTCGAATCTGCCAACGATGATGATATTGGAACAAAGGATGGCTTTGTGAATGTCGGCGACAACCCGACGCTAGGTCTCGGTCGGCCGACGTCTGCAACCTGGGCTCGTAAGGACGGAACGTCCGGTACAATATCGTTTGACTACTTGATCGATGCAAGTGGTCGAAACGGCCTTTTGAGCACAAGATACTTGAAGAACAGGGTCTTCAACGAGAATCTTAGGAATATCGCAAGCTGGAGCTACTGGAAAGGAGGCAGAGTTTACGCCACCGGAACATCCAGAGAAGGCGCACCATTCTTTGAGACACTGGCAGGTGATTGATCACATACCTGTACTATTTTTAACCTCTATCCGACAGAATATACTGATAAGGCGTTCCAGATGCAAGTGGATGGTGTTGGTACATCCCCTTACACAACGGTACGCACTCCGTCGGCATCGTGCAGAATCTCGCAAAGGCCACCGCCAAGAAGCGAGAGTTAGGCTCTCCGTCTAACCAGGAGTTTTATAAGAAATCTCTCGAGTTGGTACCAATCATCCAAAGCCTGCTCTCGAGTGCGGAACTGGTGTCCGATGTAAAGACTGCCTCGGACTGGTCTTATCACGCGTCTACTTACGCATTTCCCTACGCTAGGATCAGTGGCGATGCTGGTTGCTTTATTGATCCACTCGTGTCATCTGGAATGCATCTTGCCATGTCAAGCGGTCTCTCGGCGGCGGCAAGCATCGCAGCCTCAATCAAGGGCCATGTCGACGAAGAGACTGCCTGTTCTTGGCACAATAAAAAGACTTCAGACAGCTATTTACGGTTCTTCCTCGTAGTAAGCAGTGCACACAGGCAGATTCGATCTCCAGAGGAAGCCATCATCAGATCCGCAGAGGATGACAGCAAGGGCTACCAAGATGCCTTTGACATATTTCGACCAGGTTAGTTTTCCAACCGAAAGACAATACAAACTGTAATATGATTCATAGATCGCATGAAACTAATGTCCACTTACGTAGTCATACAAGGTCATGCCGACGCAGACCCCCAGCGCACACTATCCCAAGATGAGCTCCGGTAAACGATAGAGTACTGCTTGAAAGCAATGTCACATGTATCCAAAAATGGTAGTCTCATCCAGAAACTTGAAACTGTCAAGAAGGAGACTAATGATAACAACGTATCAGTTGGGTATGCAATATTGGACATGGAAAAGGGCCTCTCAAAGGCAGAGCTGAAGGAGCTGAAGGAGATACGGAAGCTGGTGGAGGACTTTTTCACTATTGATAACTTCGAGACATATGCGATTGATGGGTTGCTGGCGAACATGGAGTGTGGGAAACTGGGTCTTGTACGGGTTAAACAATAATACCGATGTGTACAACAACCCCATTATAGTAGTTGATGCACTGCCTTTGTGATATCTGAGGGAGATGGCGATAAATGGTCATTGGCAGGAATATCCCCTCAGAGGAAATCCAAGAAGTAGAAACAATAAGGGAAGAAGAGCGGAGTGAAATCCGGGGAATCTCGCTCCGGATCGACGGACCGACAACCCATGCGAGCGCTAGTCTGTGGATCAACGGCCAGTTGCCAAGAACAAGATGGGTCATGACAACAATGTGATTTCTCACCATTTAAAACGCCTGGGTTTCCCCCTTTAGCATTGCTTCCACACCAATGGCTTCTCGTAGACATGCTCTAGATTAAGCTTACGGACAAGAATTGAGCAACTTAACGACCATCATGGCTGCAGATGCCTACCGACGCTTCTCCTGGGTCCAGGCCGAACCCGGGCTCTGGCAACGCAGCATCGATGAGATAGAGTATCACTACTCTGCTCTAGCGAAGCTATACGAAGGCTCCGGTCGCATGTTCTTCACTATAACCGGCCATGTTTCCCTCACCATTGATCTGAAAGGCCAATCGGCCTCGGCCGCCGAAGCTCGCGTTCATCTGGCTCTACAGAATGCGTGGGTTGCGCTTCGGTACCAACACCCCGACCTTGCAGTCCAAGTTGACCAGATTTCCACCGGTGAATTCATCAAAGAGTACCGGACTGTTGAGAAATATGCCGACCTCGCTCACTGGTTGAAGGAGACACTTGTAAAAGTCTCTACACATCAAACCGGCGAGGAATGGGCCAACTCTGATCCGCCTGCGCCGTAACTACCGTCTCTGTTCATTCTTAATCCACCTTCAAACAATGAAGACGAACTGCGTCTAGACCTCGTGTTCCGCTCTCCACACGACATAATCGACGGAATCGGCACTCTCACACTTCTCGGGAACTATCTCACCATCGCCTCAACTGCCTACGAAGAAGGAGAGTCTTTTCGCACACCCGCCCTTGACGGTTCCGAGGTCGCCAACTTCACCCCGCCGTATTGCGTAGCCGCTCAAGTCCCACCGATCCCCACCAAGGCGCAGCTTGATCGTCTCGAGAAGTGGAAGCGGGAGATTCCAACGACATCGGCTGCGCCAGTTGAGGTTCTTGGCCTTCCATACAAACCAGGCGCTGTTCTTCCAGGCAAGTACCAGAGGACGGCGCTCGTCTTTTCCAAGGACGACACTGCCAAATTGTTGGCTGCGTGCAAAGCAGTTGGCGCCACGCCAACGCACGTCTTCCACGCTGCCGCGCCCATGGTCATGCGAGACCTGCAGGAGAAGGCACAGCAAGATAAACGACTGCGTTATATTAGTTACATCTTGCGCAATGAAAGTGCTAACTGTGCTGAGCCTTATAACTCTGCCTGCCGGAGCTCCTCCCGTAGATGATGCCGGTCGCAAGGAGGAATTCTCTCGAATAGTAGGCGAGATGAAGACTTTCTATCACGGCGTTCGGGATGACGCAGATCATGCGAACCTTACTCCTTTGATCTGGGCAGCTCTTGCACCCAAATTACCTCCTTACTCTCCCGATACTCTTCCCGTGCCTGCGCCAAAGAAGTCGCCCTCCGTCTCCATCTCCGGCATGGGACTGATCGAGAAATCGATACCGCCGCAGATTGGAGCATTCAAAATGTTCAATCCCTGGGTCACTGGTGAGGAACTCGATAACGGCCTAGGCCTATTCCTAGGAACCTACCGTGGCGAGTTGTGTTTGAGTGCTGCGTACAACGACGCATGGCATAATACAAAGAGCGCTGAAGACTTCTTGAACCGGTGCAAAGACATTGTTGTACCGGGCTTGGAGATTTGAAGCGGTTCAAAGGATTTCCATGGGTCGCACGTAGCATGTTACGGCAACTTCATAGACACGACGAGGGGAAGGGTAAGGGACTGCCAAGATGGGACCATGTGGAAGGACCGTGAATAGGTTGCCAACATCCAAGGACAATATATGCGCCGGATCGAGATGAAGACGGGCGTATCATGTGTCAGCCAGGGAGAGACATCACTTGCTATACTTTCCTAAACTGGGGAATGATGGCTGATTTTCCGATATACTACTTGGGAGAATCTTTAACGTCCCTGTGTGAACTTGGTTACGAAAATTTAGCCTTTAAGTTTGACGCGAGCTTGACATTGATTTGGCCAGATAACTATGACACTATCTTCAGTGAGGCTAGTGCCCGGGGTTTGCTCTCTGGTTTGATACAAGGTCGTGTTCTTCGTCGCAGTCCCTATTCATTTTGGCTAATCGACCGCAAAGCCGCGCCGCAGGAAGCATCGGCATCTCTGAAGACAAGTTGCTGGATATTCTACGATATAGATCTTGATTATATTGTGCCAGAATGTCTGTTGCCAGAGGCAGATGATTTTCTCGGGGATCTTGGCTGTTCCTTGGAATCCTGGGATTACTATTTCAAAGAAGATGTATCGGAAGGAGACTTGAACATATTTAAGTTGGACGACTTTTCCTGCTTAGAGGAATATGTCAACGTTCTTTATTCGCAAGAAATAAGATTTGAAGTGTCTTGCAGACCGCTCATCACACCGAGTCCATTTGGCCGAGTTCTTGAACAATATCGAAGATAGCAACTCTCCCATACTCTTATTTCTCCAATACAGACTATGAACTATAATCAAAAATGCGAGAACAAAGATGACAAGCTAAAACAAAACCTCATATAAATTCCCAGGTGCCTTGAACGCGGCCCAATCCGTAACTACCAACAACTTGTTGAAACGCCGCCGGGGATAGATCCAAAGAGTTATCGCCACAGGCGCCACATCGATCCACTACCCTGACAACAGTAGATCTGCCCTGATAATGAACGCGAATGTTTTGGCCGCAGGGGTGTTGGCGATCAAACAGCCCGTGCCCGACAGCGACAACAAGCTCGTTGTCATTATTCGTCCAACCGCAGGCACCAAGTCCAGTGTTGTAGAAGGTGAGGTCTCCAGTATTGCGAGCAACTAGGTTGCTGGTATTCACAGCATCTGGTTTGATACTTGGCGCAGCATGTGCTGTAAGCGCAAGAGCTAGGAAAGCAGAAATAGATTTGGCGAAGTACATTGTGTAAATATTGTGGATATTTGGGAAATAAAGAGGTCTTAAATGTGATTGTAGAAGACTAGATCGTAGAAGATATTATATCGGTGAAACTTGAATACAATAATGACATTAAGACTTTGACGACCTTTTTATGTTCTTCTGTCAAGCTCCTCACATGAGGCTCGTGTAGCAATTTCTTTGCTTACTGGCCGAAGGTTCTATATCTTGAAGCTGTTTGTGTTTCATGAATCGGTTTTGTTACGGCTGGTTCACATATCACGATGTTTTAATTGTGAGTCGGGATTGGTCAATACACAACATGCACATGTTTTCCTCATATCAAACCAGGAATATCAAACGTAAGCCATGAAGGATCATAATAATCAGCAAATGAGACAAGCACGCTGAAAACTAACAAAACAAGACGATAGCTGCTTCAGAATTTCTATTCCTGAGCCGTTAGGGGCAATCTGATTTTTGAGATGTCTGCGGCCTATACCCCGGCCTTAGATTGGGATAGATGAATTGGGGTAGCCGACCTAGACAGCTGAAGCGCGGGGCAGCCTGCAAAGATCCCCCGCGTCGAGCTAGACAGGGCGAGCAGCTGAATCCTCCGCATTTCCACAACATCGGTGCCCATGTGACGGAGTCGGAGTCTTATTTAGTCGCATACGTCAGTAGAACTCCACTCCAGCAATTTCGAACTGATAGTCGATGCCAGATGCGAAAGTTGTCTCGGATAGGTGTTCTTAGACGGACAGGATCCTACTGTACTAGTCGCGTTTTATGTACGAACTCTAGCTAATCCTGGAGGAACAGGATCCGCTTTTATTGCAGTTACCCAAAACTTGATAAGCAAAGTAAGCCAAGATTATATAAGGCAGCCATTGCGATAGTAGAAATCAGTCTCAACGTCAATCACATGACATTGATCTGCGTTCTTTTCAACCCAAAAAGGAAAAGCCACGATGCAAGGGGCTGGATCCAAACTGTTGGTGAAATAGCAAAACGACTGCCATGAGGCACTCCAATTTTGTTCATTTCATTCTATCTTCGTCATCCATCGCGTCGCCTTGCCTTATCCTCGGCCTTCTTCATTATTTTATCGACGCGTGAGGGCCGGCCTGCACGGCCACTAGGATCGCATTTGAACCACAGTCCTGAGTTTCACGAGGTTACTAGCCCAAATCCTTCGCGGCCTGATAGTCAACGATGGCACTATCGAAGGACGCATCGCCTCGTCTCACTGCCGAGGTTTTGGTACAGCCCTCATAATTACTCACGTGTGAGTCTTGTAAGAAAGACCGCATTATTTGAGATAATATAAGGTATAAAAAAAGCCCAATCGCCGTTGCCATCTCATGATGAAGGACCACGGCAAACACGTTTATTTAGAATTTCATAAAACATAACGCATTAGTCTATCTAAACTGCACCTCAGCTACTATCCAAGATGCTCTTCAAGGTCACCTTGTACACTACAACCATCCTGGCAATGATTAGCCAGGCAGCAGCAGTTGCTCAAACGCCCTGTAAGTATTCATATTACACGTCGGTTTTGGTGATGATCCCGATAGCGCAGTGCCTAACAACTATCTCTACACCATTATAGATGAAGCGTGCAACGGTCGAAACAACTATGGCCCAGGTCATTCCTGCAAGTGGGACTTGGGCCGCGGAGCTTCGAGGGGGGAGGGCAGTAAGTCAACTTCCAGTTGAGAGCTCAGACACTTGTTTAGAGCACATGTTAACTCTTTCAACAGCTTGCCAGCCGTCGTCATTCGGGCTTGTGTGTAGGATATAGTTGGGCGGCCATAACAGCTGAAGCCTTGCCACGCTACAAAGTTTGCCTGCTGGTTCTGAGGTATTGGAATTGCGGACGCGTTGTTTTGGTTTCTTGGCTAGTGTCGTCGTACGCCTGCTTGCTCAATCATGCTTGAAGAGAAGAATAAATATATTTAGAATGAAAAAAAATGCCCAGTGCCTCAACAAACTGCAACGGAGCCAAAGCCGCTGTACATACAACATTGATGGTCTAGTCAAAGCTGGCACCGTCACTGTCTGCATCGTGCAGGGACCAGACCTGTCTGGTGGGTTCAATGACGCGCATGCAGCATAAACTCCCCGGCTAGACCACTGAGTAACCCCCCTATTCTGCTGTGCCCTGCGCTGCTATGCCGGTTTGCGCCAATGCCTCGACTGATTCCTCTCTCCATCACATTCGATTTCTGTATTGCCCATCAATATCGCTCTCGCAAGCGGGGTCATGCCGAGTTTATCTGCTTTATTCACATCCACTTTGTTCGAATGCAATAAAACTGCAATTAGGGCTATATTGCTATCCCTAACAGCATAATGGAGGGGGGTTATTTCCGTAATAGTCTGACAAATTCAGGTTAACATGGTCGACCGCGAGAAGCAACTTGACCATGGTAATAAATCCCCTTTTTACCGCTGTATGTATTGGCCTGCATGTGAAATTGTAGTCGTGAGTATGGCAATTAACATCTGCGCCGTATCGTATTGATTTTGCATCAACAAGAAGATCGTCTTGCTTAACTGCCCAGATGAGTGCGTAGCTATTGCCGAGCGTGGCGTTGCGACGATACAAATACTCGTCCAGCGTTAGGTAGAGGCGTCGGTTTGTTCTGACGAGTGAAAGGACATCTCTCCCGTTTTCAAGATGTAAAGCAACAGCAAAAACTAGCTCGTTAGGAAGCGTGAGTAGCATCACAATCGGCGATGAGGGACTAAATTACAGGCGATGCAATATCCGCATTTGGCAATAAACTGTGCCAGTCGTAATAATATGTTGTGGCCAAGTTTTCGCAGTCGGAGAAGATAAGGCGAACCTTTCTCAAGCCTTGCAAATTTCGCGAAAACAGAGACATGGCTATATACTGAAGGCCAGGCATTAAGCGGCACTCAACAAATGTGTATGATAGGTAGTTCTCGTCACGGATGCTCCAGGCGGTTTACTAAGCACTGAGTCCACTCGATCCTGAGTGCTCCTGCTCCTGCTCCTCCGGCTCACCTCCGCGTCATCCTGCTAGTCCAATGCTTGAGGTCGTCAAGTATCCAAGACACTATACAGCGAGGAGACCTCCGCGCGGGGCCCCAATCACCTGCAGCCACACGGGCAGTCCAGCCCCCGTTTTTGGTTTGTGCATCAAGACTACAGCAGATCTACAGAGGTCTGCGCAGCTCTGCACGAACAGCAACTAGAAAATGAAAGATCAAATTCCTTCATCCAACGCTCAAGCAACAAACGAAGGAAGCTCCATCGGTACCTCTCGCTGCGACTCTACATAAACACCGCATCAAAAATCTCCACCTCTGCTCCACACAGTAGCTATTATTACTATTACTACTATAAGCTATATAGCGCGTAGAAAATAAAGTTTAGGAGTGATATTAAGTTAATTAGTTGCACTTTCTAAAAATCACATGCTAAGAAAGTGTGATAATGAAGGAAGGTGTGCGCGAAACCAGCATCCTTCCATCCTTGCTCGGTATAGGGACGTACCTATGACTCAAATGAGCGAAGAGTTTGGAGTGGGGATATCAAAATCCCTTCTAGAGCCAACAATAAATCGAAAGGGCTTGGAAGCAGGAACTCTAGCCTAGGATTAGCGGGATAAGAACGAAGCGCGGAAGGGTATCTCAAGGTACGCTATACCCTATATTCACATCTATTGTAGTCGATAATAGCTCACATCTGGTAACGTTCGAGGGAAAACGATCTGAATTATCTCGGTGTCCTGTAGTGAGTGGCCGCTTGATGGAGGAGGCCGTCTAATTAATACAGGACACAGCCCAATCAAGAAGACTTGGGTGTGCAGTGGAATGTGGACGAGTCAGGATCTAAGGTTTCGCATATGGAGGATTCAGCACTGGTGGGGATGACTTAGCGCTTCCTTGCTACCTTAAGATCCGCTAATTCTGAACGAGCAGCACTTTTCTAAAATCCTGCAGGACTGTAGTACTGCAGGACCGCCATGGCACTGGCATGAGTACAGGCGACTGGGAAAGTACTTTGAGGGTGTTACAAGCTGTTTAGGGCTGCGACCGAAACGGATCTACCCCGCGACATGGGTTTCGAAAATGATGGTTTAGTTTACGAGATGCTCTACATCTAGGGCAACTTACGACGCGTTTGTGTCTTCAACGCTTGACTATTTAATCACATGTTTGTCGAGGCTAGTTGATTAAAGTCCATCTACGAAATCCTAGGTACTTGTCCCGTCCATAACTAAGCAGGAAGCTACCTTTTTCTCTACCGCTTTAACATAAGGTACAGCCAGAGATTAGATTATTAAGATAGACTATAAAGACTCCCGACTGTCCTTCTGTAAATATATCTGCTTCTGAAATCTTTTTACTATTAACGAACTAGTATTATCAATAATATTTGGCATTTATAACAATATGCTTCTAAAATCTCTGTTTATTACCGCTGCTTCCCTATTATTAATAGGCCAGGCAGGTGCTCTTGCAGATTCACCCGGTAAGTCGCGCTGTCAAGACCCCTTTTGTCTTATTAGTAGGCTAACGGTCGTAATGAATATCTCAATCACTATAGAAGCTGCTTGTAATTGCCCCAACAACTGCAACCACGAAGACGGCACCCAATGCGCGTGGGCTCGGCGAGGCCACATGGCTCCCTCTATTGGTAGTATGTGTTTATTACAGCAGTTTTTTTTCACACCCTTCTCTCCAACATTGCTAATCAATCACGCAGCTTGCCAACTAGGGGTACGTGGACTTGTCTGTCACTGTCAAGCTAATTGCTTTGGTGGTTAGCCAATGGTGTAAATAAATGTCTAAATCACTGTAGAAGAAACTTGTCGTTGCCTAAATAACTGCCGCGTCACTATTGGCAGTTCCTACACGTGGGCTTCACAAGGCCAATACGCTCCTTCTATTAGCAGTATATGTGATTTAAAGCAGTTTTTTTTTCACTCTTCTCTAACGGGGTAGGTGGACTTGTCTATCGATAAGAAATAAGTAGCCTTTATATACTCTAAGATTTAAATCCTAAAATTTTTGAAATCCACTTTATTGTTTATTCGTTGCTCTATATGCATTACCTTTAACTGCCTTAAGAAATTTGTGATTGTTATAGGTATCCTCACTATTGCTGCTCCTCGAGCCTGGAGAAATTAATGTAGAAGACACTGAAGACAGAATATGTATGGAGAAATAGCTGGCTCGAGGCGTTGACAAGATTGGCAGCCAGCGTTATATTATAGACGTTCATTTCCATGATGTGGGTCTCGGTTTACGGCAAGCGTGGTCTATCTTATATATAGAAATACCTGTTTCCTACTACCAGGAAATTTTTACAAACATAGGTTATATGAAAAGTCCCTTCTTCGCATGCAACTGTCAAGAAAGTGCACTTAATTAAGTACCTAAGCTTAACGCTTATTGAATTTAAAGGGAATCGAGGCTGTATCACGTGGGACAGGTAAGCAGCTTGCCGGTGTTTGACTTGTCCCGTATAGTGATACTAGTCCTTTAGTAGATAAAGAAAGTACAGTCCGTAGAGTAGGGAGAGTGCCTAAAGCCGCTCTAGTAGAAGTATGCTTCTTATATACCTATTAATGCTTCTAGTAAGATAAAAAGGGACCCTTGCATTATCCAGTAGGTCGTTGCAATTAATAGACAAACTCTTGATTATACGAGATGTGAGCGCAGAAGAGAGCTGGCGTCGCACTACATTACGCTTCACCAATCTTTAATTGTAGGAATATAGTGAAATAGAAACAAGGCTAGATAACTTCCTCTCGGAGACGAGAGATAGGGCTTTGTAATGCATTATCTGCTATTAATTCCCGCAGATAAATAGGTCCTTTCTCTAATAACAATATTATATAGTAGCTACTACCTAAAGTGACTATACAATTACTTTGCTTGTGTCTAGATTGCTTCGATTCTAGGCAATTACCCCCATTAATAGCGTGTGGGGAAGCTGTTGGTGCCTGGAATTTTTTCGTGCTCTAAGGAGATAGATGCCTATAATAAGCCGCCCAAGTAGTTAGGCGCCAACGGCGGCATTAAATCAACCTGCATAAAGTAGTGATTGAAACCCAAACCTCATAACGATACTAATGAGATATATCCACTTACAATGTTATGCGCAGCTCCCGCTGTGTACCCTAGATATCAACTACCCTAACACAACAGGCTAAAACAATCACTTCTTTTTATCCAAGTTTTAATCACTCATCCCATAGCGCCAACAACTTGTAGCATTCAGTTATTAGGTTTCTAGCGACTCGGCTGACTTGCTTGACTCTAGATAGCCCCTTTATATTCGCTGCATCCAATCCCTTTCTTCTTCCCCCGATCCTTGCTAATCAACGGTTGATTCTGCATTAGAAAGGGTTAATACTCTGCACACGCTAGTGTTTCTTATTTCTAGAGCGCGCCAATTATAATTCGGTAAATTATGTCTATTTGCCTCTTTTTACGACGAGTCTTATCTTCAAATAGTTGATCTAGCTCTAAGAGAATAATTAAATAAAGAAAGGGCAAAACATCTAAGGTCTAAATGTCGAGTATAAAAGAGCCGCGCTACTTTCAATGCTGGGTAAGTATAGTAGACAAAACAATCTATTAACGTACTCTTTACGTTGTTGAAAGAACCTCTGGTTCTCATTTATAAGAATTTCTTCTCCAAGCTACTGCACAATGCTTTCGCCTTGGATCCTTCCGCAACCTACATCTAGACTCCAGAATGCACACCATCATCTTACGGTACTAGCCGTTTTAAATATCAGTAGTTTTATGCAATACGTGCATTTTTAGTGAAGCATTTTACGCATGCAAATAGCGACGACCCTAGGTAAACTCCGCTTTACGTATGCTCATATTGTTGACATTTTACAACAATATAAATTGGAGAGTTAAGCCATAGGACCTCTCTCACAACGCAACGACCGCTGGTTGTAAAGGCTGTGACAGGTAATCTACGCCGGTACAAACCACTTCAACAGTTCAAGACGCTCTCGTTTGTTGGGGAGCAGCAGCCTAACGTGATTGAAAGTGGTGGAAAGTCTGAAGAGCCTCCCTCGTCGATAGTCTGCCATGCGATGGCGGTAACATGCACCCCCTACCGTTGTAGGTAGTTGTTCCAGCCAGCAGCCTCGCTCTCTTCTCGTATCTGCTCGCCGTAATCCACCTTGATTGCAACCGCACTCAATGTCACCCTGGAGCTGAGGGATGCGCGCCCCGCACCCGTTGCACACTCAACGACAAGCCTGTGCTCTTCTTCCGTCGTGCTACGTAGCCAATACTTACTGATGCGAAGGGGCTTCTCAGTACCTCAATGCGAACATGTCTTGCTGCAGATAGAGTTTAGTTGGGAGGTGCGGACGTGAAGGCAACGCCAGGGCGACAGCCAAAGCTTCAATCGGAGTTGAGGTCTGGGTGGTCATTGAACGCCGACCCTACAGCAGCTTCAATCGCAATATAGTCAAAGATGTCATTGAGAAGCTCGCTACTTAAAGAGATATAATGCTTTGAAATCGTACGAATCTCACAAGATATAGCGAATCCGTCTCGGAATCGTCGGAGAAACATCTCAATCAACAAAAGCACCGCGCAAGCAGTTATCACTCTCTGATTCCCACCACCGAAGAAAAAAGAGAAGAGACTATGGGCCTTGCCTAAAGACAAGTTAACAGAACATCAAGTACGCTGATGATGCACACATGCAACATGGGAGGAGGCAGAGGCTTGGATCGACGCGAAGCACAAAGCATGGCATGAATTTGAGTCTAAACAAGTGTACTCGTTGTCAGGACAGAGCTGGACGTTTAGCCGGAGCAAAATACGATGTCTATCGGATCCTTCTGTGGAGCCGTTGATTAGTTCTTAGCGATCGAACTTCTGATGTGGATCAGACGGCCCGAGGAGAAGCGGAAGCCATGCGACTGCTCGGCAGGAACGCACACGACAAATCTCATCTTTGTCTGCGCATAAATTAGTTTCATGTCTTTTTTTGTCATTCGGTAGCGCACTTCGTTTACGTCTCCGTCTGTACACAACACGATGTTCATTCGCACAAAGAGATACGTCGACTGCAAAGTCCTCGCACTAGCTGTGAAAGCTAGAACCTTCTGGAACCTTTTCTTATCGGAAGACAATCCCCGTTCAATACAAAGATTGGACTCTCATGGTCCTTCAGGGATGATTCTTTTCCAACGCACAACTAGCCCGACTTGGAAGTCAGCGTGCATCAAGTGCTTCAACCCTTTGCACTCTGTGCAGACAACCTAAAGTATCTACAAAAGCAGATAACAGGGAACTTCTACGGCAAGGCTCCGCGTATAAAACTAATCTATGACTACTTTATGGGAACAGCACAAATGCTTGGATATTACTCTTCTACAAAACCCCATTGATGCACGCAAGTTCTGCTATCTTATCCTCCCGCCAGTACCACAAGCCAGCCCATGTCGCACCTGGACCAACCAGGAACTGTCCCGCTACAACGCCGAGCGCGGCTTTCAGTGCCGTGCCTGTCTTGATGTATCCTTGACGACGTAGTTTCCAGACTGAGAACAAGTTGCCGCCTAGGTATCCTGCAGCAGCCAGCATCATGTTGTACTTGAAAAATGTTGCTAGTTGAATTGTAAGGTTCGGCAGGTTCCAGTCCGCTCTGAAGGGGTTCGGGAGTCTCAAGAAGATATCGGAAAGATTCAGGTCGGGATGATGCCAGCCATATGTCAGAGTGGCAATGTGAGCAACAGCTTGTACTGCAAATGCATATGTGTACGCTGATTTCAACATGACAACATGACAATTCATGTTGCTCTTGCTTTCATCTCTCGTTTTGCTCTGCCTGCGGTACCATTTCAGGCTTCTGGAAATCGCAAAAGTCAATAGATTGACGAGTGGCGGCGCAAACTGCCAAATTCCAAGCCAGTTATGCCATGAGAGCCGGTCCGAAGTCGAAGTGAGCGACATGATTGTTGGGAGGACGAACCCAATCGTGATAGCTGGGACAAGTGCTTCGGCTACCTCCAGGGGAACAGGGCGTTCCGCGGGTCCCTCAGCCGAGAACGCACTTAGAATAGCATGAAGCGGTGCAACCCGGCCGATACCTTGGACCTGCATACCTGCAGTGAAAAGCGAAGACAAAGCCAAAGGGCTCCCTTGATTACCTCGACGATAACCTTCCATGGTATAAACCAGAATAGGCGAGATAAGCTGCGGAAGGAAGTTCCAAAGATGTAACCTTGCGGGAGAGTCCATCACCAGTACTGCGAAGACAGCTGTAATGCTTTCCAAGAACCCCGAAACAGCATTATTGCCGAACCATTTCAAACTAAGATTACTCTCACTCCATCGCGCGAGTTGGTCGAATGGAATTCGAAAAGCTTGGTTAGATATCAGCAGGGTCAGGCCCATGACGCCCACAAAAGCTCCACGAACTCGTTTATATATGGATTTGTCAACAATCGCGGCAGGAAGCTCGTCATTGAAGGGAATTAAGCGAGGTCGACGAGGGATGGGGAGCCTATCGATCTTTGATGCTGGGATATAATTGGCGCTCATTCTCCTAAAAATTCCGTCCTCTCCTGCAAGTGGTTGCGTAACTGTTTGGAGAAAGGTGGTGAGAGCAGGGTTCTCGCTCGCGAATAACGCTTGGGTTTCGTGAGAGTTAGAGATGATTTCCTTGGCACGATCATGCCTAATGGATTGTAGCTCCTGAAAGATGTTCTCAATGTTTGCTTCGGTCAGGTTTGCGAGACTCCCCTTGCGCTGGTTTTTGAGCTGAACCAGGAGGTTGACAAGTACCGCGCACGACTCCAGAGCACCATTTCCTCCTTGGCCACCGATGGGATTTGGCTTTGTGTGACAAATAGTAAGTACAATGATTCCTGAATGGTAGAGAGTGAAACGTGTTACCTTATGAGCAGAGTCACCAAGTGTGAAAATCCTCTTGAAAAACCATTTCTCATACACCATCTCGTGAAGAGGCGTCAACGTGGATGTTAGCCGGCTCGCAAAGATGTCTCCCCATTTGACCTTGGTCGTGACGGGAACGTTCTTGTTCCTCTCTACAAACTCAGTTTCGTCTTCTCTGGTATAACGAGGAATGCTCTTGCCACATCTTGGCTGTGGCAATCGCTCGAACATGAACCAGTATATTCGGTCATCGGGCCCTGAAGCAACCAACTGAGAACGACCTGTCCCGAATACCATGTGCTGCTCACCAGGGACCCAGTTTGGGACGTGCTGGGCGATACCAAAGTCGCACCTATAGTAGCACGGTACACGATCTTTCTCATCGGGGTCGAAATATCCTGACTGGAGCTGATGGCCGAGCTCAGTCATCAATTCTCGCACCGTGCTGTGGACTCCGTCGGCACCAACGATGAACGTTCCAGAGAAGACTGAGCCATCGCCACAGATCGCTTCAACACCATCTTGTATAAGGGTTATACCCGTGACTTTCTTTATGGACCAGGACTCGTTCTTTGTGCTGGATATTGTCGTATAAGATCTGCAGAAGGGCTTGACGGTCAAAAAAGTAAAGCCCATATCCGTGACTGCAACCTCGTTGTGTATTAGCGACATAGTACAAAAATAATGGTTGCATTTCCTCCGCCTCCTGTTATTTGGCTCACCGTTTTTCTAATTGTGTGAAAAGGCCATCGACTGTAGACGCAATGGCTCCGTTCTCGTAACGAGTATGGGAGGTATTGTAGGGGACGACACCTCCAAACAGCTTTTGGATTGAGCCAAAGCACCCAAGTTGATCCAGGATTCGCAAGCCGTTTGGGAACAAGCCAATGCTAGCACCGACAGCAGGGGCGATCTTCGAGTGGCTCTCAAGGACGACATAGTCAATGTCGAACTGCTCCAGCATCAGCGCCAGGGAAAGCCCGACAATGCCTCCACCCGCAATGACAACTTTCAAGTTACTGCTCATGTTTTCTCGAACTGGATTGGAAACTTAGAAGGGCTAGAAAATGAGGTTTATATCTCTACGGCATTTTATAGATGATCATGCGTGGTATTATGTTATGTAAGCGGGTGTACAGTGGTTGTGTCGGAGTGTCGGGAGGGCTTAACGTCCGCTGATGGCCCGAGTACATCATCTAAGACAACTCAAAGGCTTAAATGCCATGTGTAGACTAATTTATAGTAAAGTAATATACTTTGACAGGGATGAGAACCAGGTTATTGCCTAGCCGCAGACTTGGAAAAATCGGCATACGCATGAGGAAGCGAGTGATACGTAAGTTGCAATGCATATCTAGACATGACAATCGAGGTAAAATTATTCAAGTGTCGCGACATGCAGGGACCGTTCATGTGCACTATCTAACTATAGTGGCGGTGTTTTCGATAAGAACAGGGCAAAGGTCCGCGATTTTGAACACGAGCATTTTCGCCGCTTAGTCATATGTCATTTTTAATGGGATTGCGATTCAATTCCAAGCTAACAACTTCATGTCAAGCTGCTAAAATCAAGAAGGTATAGCGCGTGCATTGACATGATACCAAGTAGTCCTTACAACTCCCGCGCGCCTTGCTGCCCAGGCTGTATTTCCCTTGTCAATCGACGCAAGTACTTATTTGACAAGGTCATGTGACTTGCTGGCATTAAAAGCAAGGCCTCGATTCGACCCCGCCTGAGCAACGCAGCACTGACTTTCGCAGTGTCACGATTGTCGTTTGTTGTAGTTATTATGACGTCTAAGTTGGCTGAATCCGCCCCGACGGATATACAGATTGTCATAGCCCACCCATCTATCGCCCAAGATCCTGAAGTGGTATCTTGTCTTACCGAGATCATCAACCGCGCATACGATGACGCAGAAAAAGGCATCGTTCGCCCCGAGTACCATAGAACAAGCGTCATCGAAGTTTCGAAATATATCGAGGAAAGCAACATGGCCATAGCGTACCTGTGCCCCTCAAATCACCCTCTAAGACAAGGTGCCGAGTTTCTTCAGGAACTGCCTAATTCGGACAAGGAAATAATTGGTTGCATATGTTTAAGGACGCTTTCTGCTTCGCTCGGTAACATCAGCATGTTGGCGCTTAAGCCAGAATGCTCTAATCGAGGCGTAGGGCGTGCCTTGGTGCACTTCGCGGAAGCGTCTTGCCGACAAAACGGTTGCGAAATCATGCAATTAGAACTGCTAATGCCTGTAGCGTTCGAGCATGAACTGAGATTGAGGTTGCAAGCTTGGTATCAACGAATGGGCTATAAGGAAGTTGAAAGTGAAGATTCGGATCGAAAACTGCTTGCTCTAACACCATTTTTAGCTAGTGCAGTGAAGTTTAAAGTTTTTCATAAGGACCTCACGTCTGCGGGATAGACTATATCAATATAGACATCTATTTAGCCAGAGAGTGATGGAAGTGTCCGAACCTCTAAAACCGAAGCCCTTCGTTACCACACGTACCTTTACTATCTCCAGCGATTAAGTCTTATGACGGGATTTATGCAAATTCTGAAACCATATTGCATCCCGCGCACTGGCCACGGGGATTTTCCGAATCACACATGCAGCCCGACAAAAGCAAAAATTTGATTGAGCGCACGACCAACGAGGCGTGCTTACCCACCTGCAGTTTGCCAGCCAGGCTTCTCAGCCCCAGCCAGTTTCCTCGTTTCCTCGTTTCCTCGCGACAGCTGGTCAAAACCTTTGCGATCATCGACGGGCCGTTGGGTTGCAGACTGAGCCAACAGCGGTGGTGGCTAGCAGGTGGCTACGCCCGTCTTTTTGCAAATTCCGCCAGGCCCAATCCAATTCTTGCATCGTCTTTACTTCAACCATCTCGACACCAGTTCAGCTTTTTCAACGAAATAGTCGCGAAGTTCAGGTTTTTCCTGGAAAAAAATTAGGGTTAGGGAAGGGGAAAAAAAATACACACCACATTACCGAAATGGCGCAGTCTTTCAAAAATGTCATTATACTGGGCGTGAGTTGGAATGTCTTTCCCCGCCATGAATGCGCAATGCAAGCAATTCAGCTGACAAAAGAAAATGGAACATCTTCATAGGCCGGTGTTTGTTCGGCTCGGAGGTCTTCGCTGCGTTCCAAGCGGCTGGATCTTTCAATATGACAGTTCTTTCTCGGAAGTCCTCCCAGTCCAAATTTCCCTCGGACGTTAAAGTAGTCACGGTTGATGACAATTACCCCGAGGGTCAGCTCGTGCAGGCATTTACGAGCCAGGATGCAGTTGTATCGGTGATTCCTGGACGGCCCTACACTGTTCATACACGTATGATCGATGCTGCTGTTCGAGCCGGCGTCAAACGCTTCATTCCAACTGAATATGGCAACAACACTTGTCCTGCAGCCAGCGAGCTCTGCCCACTGTACTCGGACAAGGCAAAAACAGCTGCTTATTTGAAGACTAAGGAGGGCACCGGTCTCACCTGGACAGCTATTCACACAGGGCAATTCTTCGATTGGGGCCTCAAGGATGGCTGGCTTGACTTTGACCTGCAAAACAAAGCAGCCGTCACTTACGACTCGGGCAATAAGCTCTGGTCCACCACAAACATTGGAACTGCCGCTGCTGCCATTGTCAAGGTGCTGCAAAAGCCTGGAGAAACAGTCAACCGGAACGTACACGTTGCTTCCTTTACTGTATCGCAGGGCCAGGTTCTGGATGCCTTGGAGCAAACTACTGGAAGCAAGTGGAAGACTAAACATATGACCGCGAAAGAAGCTTTGGACAAGGCAGCTGAGCTTGGCACTGAAGACCACTCGGAAGGCCTCAAACTGCCGGTACTCATGCTTCTGTATGCAGAGGATGCAGATAGAGGTGCCAATTTTGACAAGGATGGAGTGTTGGACAACAAGCTCCTCGGGCTACCTGAAGAAAGCTTGAAGGAGTCTGTCCAACGAGTTGTAAATAGTCTCTAGAGGTACCTTCAGATAAGTTATGGCTGTAAGCAATAATCTTGGCAGCTCCCATGAAGTATTCATGGATCGTAGCTTAGTACTTTTGGCCTTTTATTAAAGAAGTAAAGCTAGAAGTTATAGCTCTTAGACACTTATGTTTACGCAACGCTGCGCCTTCGGCACAGTTTTGCTTAATAAAATACTCACATTACTTAATCGAAAGCGTCCGCACCCGCCTTGCTTGACGACAAAGTGGCATGAACCCCACATCAGCCGCTGGCAATCACTAGCAGTAGCGGATGGCAGGTGCGATCCTGGTCTTTATTAGCCCAGCCACATGCAGCCTCCTTCGTCGCCCCAGCCAGACTGCTGACCCGCCAGGCGCCAAGCGGCATCAAGTACCCCGTGCTTGTCGTCGGTGCAAAGCCCTCCGTCGAGGATGCGAGAACAATCGCCCATGCCACCGCTGTGTGCGCGCCGGAGTAGGAGATGAATGCATTGCATTGTCAGAGCCCGCGTGGACAACCTCGCCTACCCTCCCAAATGGGCTCTCAGGTTCAGTGTCATGGGCGCAAGTGGTGGACATCACGGCGAGTTCCATCGTCGACGAATGTGCTACAGCTTTCTTTGAGAGCTGTTACCCAACCATACCGATTCTGCTGCCTGGATATGTCGTTCATCTACAACAACGTGTTGCTTCGGATCCGACCTCGGCCATGGAAGAATGTGTCTTGCTCGTAGCTCTTTGCGCCTACGTTTTGCTGCACGTTCACGATCCACGTCGCGATTCAAGCACTCATGACACATCGCACGAGCGCATTCGTCGTGGCACGGGTCTACTCGATACTGCGGCAGTGGCTCAACGAACTCTGCTAGGAAATGCATCGCCTTCTCTCGACAGCTGTCTATTGAGCTTCTTCTTGTATGCTGGACAGAATAGATTCTCGCGACACAGTCAGACTTTTCTCTTCATAAGGCAAGCGGCGTCGCTCTGGACTCTCGTTAAAGATCGGCCACGACCGGCTTCGCAAGATCAAGACATAATCTTCAGGCGCCTGTTCTGGATCATCTTGGTCTCTGAGCGATCGCACGCTATCCGGTACGGCCGATCAATTACGTTGCACATCACACCGGATGCTCCTGGGCTAGATGAGCATAAAGAATCATTTCCAGGCTTATGGAGCTTAGCTGCCCTGTTCAAGCCTTCATGGCCATCATGAACCGTAAGGCCATCTCCACGACTGCCTCGGCGCACGTCTTAGAAATCGCCGAGAGGGACGTGAACAGTGCAATATTGCCTTCGCCGTCATTTCAGCACATGCAAAAGGCCAACTTGCGAGTCACACAGCTGTGGCTTCGAACCATCATCTGGCAGCTTCGCCTGCGGCTCGGCTTCTTAACTCAAGCTTCTCATCAGCGAAATTTGACATACCATTACCCACTGGATATCGCCCGAGAGCTGACTCTGTCGACAAGGGACCTCCCTACTCATTCTATAGCAGTTCATGGCGTCGGGCTAACTGAGAAGCTGTTTGACATTGCCTCCGCTGTTGTTGATGTCATGGCAGGCGTTCCTCAAGTCGCGAGTCAACAGGTCGGCGGCACAGAAGCGGAAGGCCCTGCTGACGACGACCTGGCTTACATACGCCGCCTGATCATTCAATTGCCTGGCGGCCAAGATGTATACGACAGACTACTCGAGAAGCACATGGAGCAAGCTCTCCGTAGCCCCCTTGCGCAGAGCCACGCGAGGTTAGAGAGCACAGTCAGAGCCGTTTACCATTCTCCAACATGAGAATAATGCCTTTGTCACAGATTACTTTTTACCATGATGTCCTCTTATATACAATTTCTGAAAATCCTTCAGCTTTTTTGGATAGGTCCCTCTTCCTGTCTGGCATAAGGGTCAACATGTGTTGTCGCAAACTTTCTTGCAGAGATCCTCCTCTCAAAGAGCTCATCAATCTCGGCATATGTCCTGTTCTTGGGCTCAGGAAGTCTGGAATACACCCAAACAACGGACAGCAAGCAACTTCCCGCCCAGAAGAAGGCGGTTCTGGCACCCCAATTCCATGCCGTTGATGACAGCTGGTAGTTCGTCATGACGTTGACAAAGATGTTGCTGGCATTGTACGCAGCACGCGCCAACACGATGGTCTTGACTTTAAGTCTCGTTGATGACAGTTCAGAGATGAGCGAATAGGTAAAAGGTCCGACAGTAAAGTCATACACGAATGTGAAGATGATGAGCATGGCACCAATTGCCCAGACGGAATTGTTGTCCTTGGAAAACGACAAAGAACCCACGATAATGAGAAGGATGAATTGGCAACAGAGGCCACTGAAGTGGATTTTGCGCCGGCCAACACGCGACATGAGGATCCAAGAGCCTGCTGTACCGACCATGCCGAGCGCATATTGGCCCATTGACAGGGAAAACGAATTCTTCGCGTCCATGCCAGCTTGGGTGAGGAAATAGGAGAAATAGCCCATGAGGTTTTGTCCGCCGAGTGTTTGAACGAGCCATATGCCAATGACGATTTCCGATCGGCGGAGGTCGACGCCTTTGAAGCAATCTCTGTACGTGACGCCTTCTTTCGCCTGACGTTCCGTCTCATTGGTGTGCTCTATGAGTGTCAGTGTTTCGTCGGCATTGAAGCCCGGTTGGTTGCGGGAGGTGAGGCGCAGTAGTGACTTTTTGGCGGAAGCGCGGTCGTTTTTGCGCATGTGCCACCACGGAGATCTACGGCATGTTAGTTTCCGATGTAACGGACTCGGGACGAAGCGGAATATCCCAACCAGCATGGAATGGGAGAATGTAATGGTTTGGCAAAGGGGCGAAACGTACTCTGGGGCAAACAGCACGCCTGCAAGAATCGGAACAGGCCACACCCACTGCACGGCGAAGGGAATCCTGTATGCCCATTCATCGGTGCGCCCCGTGGAGCCCTTGTTGACCGCGGCGGCAAAGAACTGGCCGATGACCCAGCACATGTTGATGAAGGTGGTGAGGTACGGTCTCAGGACAACCGGAGCGACTTCAGATGCGTACGCCGGCGTGACGCTCTGGAAAGCGCCCCAAGGGATACCTTTGTGATAAGTTAGTATGCTCTATAGCAAACAAGAATATTTGCAGGTTAAGAGATAAGTCACTCACCACAAAGGACTTCTCCAACCACCAACACCTGCACGTTGGGCGCAAATACCAATACAAAGACAAACGCAATCATGAGCACCAAGATAACCGTGGTATTCTTGTATCCCCAGCGATCAGCAGTCCAGCCTGCAAGAATGAGGCCGATGATCTCGCCAGCACTCACACCATTGGACAAACCCGACTGCCAGGCAGCGCTGACAGCGTACTTGTTCTTGGCGGCATCGTACGTCCCGTACTTCTTGTTGAACGCCGGCGAAGCATACAGATTGCCCAGTAAAGCAAGATCGTAACCTTCCATGATGAGCGTCGATGAAAGCAGCACCGACCATGCGATCGCCTTGGGGTACGTCTTCATGGCTTACCACAGGCTCATATCATGCTCTGCCTGAGCGCCATGCTTGGCTTCCGAAGCGAGAGCAGCTGGTTTGATATGTTCGGACTCGGGATGCTCGTGTTGCTCATCATGGATGGCCATGGCTTTGGATGGCTTGTCCATTGTCATGATGCAACCGGGGTTGAATAAACGTAAACGACTAGACAAGAAGTGGTTGACAGACAAGAGTCAAAGAGAGATGCGACAAGACAGAGAGCACACTTTCTAATCAAGGGCACATGATGAACCTAACTGTAAAACAGCAGAGCATGGCCCTTTTATGCACCGGGTCGGTTAGGATGGCGATGTGATGCAAAGTTGACATTGCCATGTGCCGTCTGTTTTTGGCGGACTATAGCTTGTTGTGTGGGGAACCCCGTGGCTTTTTGGCAATTTTTTTTGGCCGTGTTCTACCGGGAATGTGGATGGCCCATGGGGGAAGTTGGAGGAGCTCGGGTGAGTGGTTTGTGGGGAGACTTGACAGAGCTGGAGTAATGGGTCGTCGTGCAGACGGCAAGCGTGTGCTTGGCGGCAATTATTAGGAGGAGTTGCGACAGGAGACTCCGCGTCGGATGAGGATTCGGGGACCATAGCAAGCGGAGTTATGCGGACCTGCAGACACTGAGTGGTTGACGAGGGCGGAGACTCCGCGCTGATGGATATTTCTGTCCTAGAATGGAAAGACGCCTCGTTCTCACAACACCATTCCAATATTTCCCCCTCTGTACCCCATTCCCTCTCAACCTCTCATTCTCCTCCACCACATTCATCATGGGCGCCCAATCCCTAACATGGGACACAGCATCCGGCCACGTCGGCACCCATCCCTACTGGAAAGACGCGACATTCTACCAAGTTTACCCAGCCTCCTTCAAAGACTCCAACAACGACGGCTGGGGTGACCTCCCCGGCCTCATCTCCAAGCTCGACTACATCGCCGACCTAGGCATCGACGTAGTATGGGTATCACCGATCTTCGAGTTCCCCCAAAAAGACATGGGCTACGACGTATCAGACTACCAATCCATCTACGCACCCTACGGTACAGTAGAAGACGTCGATATCCTCGTCCAAAATTGCCACGCGCGCAACATGAAAGTCATTCTCGACCTCGTGGTAAACCACACATCCTCCGAGCACCCCTGGTTCAAAGAGTCGCGTTCCTCAAAACAAAATCCCAAGCGAGACTGGTATATCTGGAAACCGGCTCGCTACGACGCCAATGGAATTCGGTACCCGCCTACGAATTGGAGGGGTTACTTCGCCAGTTCGACGTGGACGTGGGATGAGCACACGCAGGAGTACTACCTGCATTTATACGCGGCTGATCAACCGGATTTGAACTGGGAGAATGAAGATTGTCGAGAGGCGATTTATGAGGAGACGATGCGGTTCTGGCTTGAGCGCGGGGTGGATGGATTTCGAATCGACACGGTGAATAAGTACTCTAAGCGACAGGACTTTGTGGACGCAGAGGTCACGGATCCGGAGTCAGCGTCGCAGCCTGCGCCGGAAATGTGGTGCAACGGACCTCGGATTCACGAGTTCATAAATGAGATGAATCGCAAGGCGTTGGCGCCGTATAATGCCGTCTCGGTGGGCGAATTGTCGCTCACGCCGCACCCTTCGCAAGTAATACCGTATGTATCCGCCGCGGCAAAGGAGCTGGACATGGTGTTTGAGTTCTCCGTCATTCGACTCGGTACGGGCGATGGCTTTGGCGCAAAGTACATATACCAGCCGTACCCGTTGACGAAGCTGAAGAAGCTCACGGAGACGTGGCAGTCGTTTATCGAGGGGACGGACGCGTGGTGCACTGCTTTCATCGAGAACCATGACAATGGGAGAGCCATTTCGCGCTTTGGAAATGCGTCTACGAGGGAGAAGTGGCTTGCTTCGGGGAAGACGATTGCTTTGTGGCAGACTACGCTTACGGGGACACTGTTTCTCTACCAGGGGCAGGAGATTGGGATGGTGAATATGCCTGGGGGTTGGGGCATAGAGGAGTACAAGGATATTGAGAGTCGGAATTTCTACGCAGAGGCGGTGGCATCGGGGAATGCGGACAGGGTGCGTGATACGTTGCGTGGTTTGCAAATTCTGGGACGAGATCACTCAGGATCCCGTTTCAATGGGATGATTCACCGCATGGCGGGTTTACGCAGGTCGGGAAGCCGTGGATGAGGGTGCACGATGAGTACCGCTCGATCAATGCTGAGCAGCAGATGAGGGATCCCGGCTCCATCTTGAACTTCTATAAACGGATGTTGAGGATGCGAAAGGCGCATTGGGACGTTTTCATTCATGGCTCGTTCAAGCTTGTTGATCCGGAGAATGAGCACATCTTTGCGTACCTTAAGACGTCCTTGATACGGAGGGACGTACGGAGCGGCCAGCCGGCAAAGGCGCTTGTCGTCCTAAAAATGAGCGACGAGGCGACTCCTTGTCCTGATGTTGCTGCGGCGTTGAAATGTAACTTGGAGGATGTCAAGTGTCTGGCTGGCACTGATGCTGCTTGGGACGAGGGACTGGTCAATAGATGTCCGATCCTTGCGCCGTGGCATGGACGAGTGTACGTTAACTACGAATAGACGAGCATAGATGAGCATAGACAGGTAAATCGGCCAAAGGTGCGCGCTCTGTCGGCCTTAAGATGCGGAACTGCTGTGATCTCGGCATGGGCCCGCGGTGGTGTTCCTGGGGTAGCTAGTTCGCGTGGCAGTTTTCCTCCGCCTTGTGCCACCAAATGGGCTACATCCTGTGATGGTTAGGCGTGGTGGTTGCGCTAAATATGCAATCGCGGGGGAATTTTACCGAACTTTGCTCCCCGTTAAGCGATGCCCCCCGCAGCCATCACGCCAGAGCAGACACTATTAACCGTGGGCTAGTCGATCATCCCATCTCATCCCATCCCATGAGAACGACACCGTTGGCGAGGAGGACATTTCCTCATGACCGAACCCAGCCATCAAGCCTTCTTTGGGCAAGGAGGCTTCCCGAGGCCACACAGTTTCTGGTAATTGAGTCCGAAATGGCGGCAGCCAGGCACACCGAGGGCTCTCGGTGACAGGCAGGAGTTGAATGTCCATCTTGCCAACCCTGACTGATGCAGATCAGAGACGCAGACCAAGTTTCAGCGGGGTTCTGATGCCAAACGTTGGATGGTCCGGCGCGATTCTGTGGATGGCTCTAGTCAGCTTGTGACAAGAGTGAGAATGACCGAAGAATGGCAAGACATCAGGTTTTTGATTAAACCGAGTCTAATTTCCTGGACAGTCGGGAATTAACATTGCCGCGGACGTGTCTCAATGTGCAAACAAAGGGTATTCCCAGTAGCATTTACCCCGGATTTTGTTTAGACAACCTTTCAAGCCGGACCGCCCCATCCCAGCGTTGCAGCGGAACTGAAATCGTGCTCCACAGCCATGCCACAGCTTCTGGCGGTTGCCGATCCAGCGACGAAATGCAGTGGCTGCATGTGCCCCTGGACAATTGGTTTTGGTGGCCGTGGTCAGTCATCTTGTCTCGACTCAGTAAGCGTAGAATGGATGTAGTGCACACCATCCGCGCGTTGGAAAGAATGTGGTTCAACCAGTCGGAAAAGGTGCTCCAGTAACAATGGTTCTGCAACGGCTGGGCGGATATCAACAGCCAACCATCAACTGTCGGCTCAATGCAACTGCGCTTGGTGCCATGTACAGGCGGCAAGCGACGAGAGTTCGAAGAAGACGGCGAAGCAAGCATGGCTAGAAGCCAGCAGCATCTGTGTCGGATGATCGTCAAAGACTCTTCGTGAGCCATCGATCTGTCCTCGATGTTCTGTCTGTCAATCCGGTGGGGGTCCGAAGGTGACATTGGCGATGTGCTCTCATGGTGCGGGCCGGGAATGGTGCGTGGACGTAGAACGGGCATGGGGTGACAGGTGTGGCGGCTGCGAGTGAGCACGGAGAGTGGGAGGAGCTGGGGCTGTACTTTCCCTACTCGTGAGTCTAGTGAGTCCAGTCCCACGAGTCCCACGAGGGCGGGGGCGCTCGGACCACCTCGCACCATCCGTGCAGTTGCAGACCAGCTGTCCGTACTCCGTACAGTAGCCAAAACGGCAGTGTTGGTGAGAAATGACAGTCCCTCATCCCTCGCCAACAACCCATGCGAAATCACATCAACTCATGTCTCTGCGACCCCTGACGCCGCCAGCCCCAGGCTTCATTCCGACGCAAATTGCACCTGAACTTTCTCGAAGCCGCCGCTGGGCTTACCGGGCTTACACTAGCTAGTCATGTTCCTGCGGCTCGTCGCCCTCGTCGACCTCATGCTCCAGCAGCAACAGGACCGGTCAGAAAGAACGTAACGATAACTATGTCTGAAGCTTCCGGTTAGCCTCAACTCTGCAGTAGACGGCCACAATAGAACAATGCTTCGGCACGTTCAGAAGATCACAGTACAATCTAATTGAAACGACCGTCTACATACGCACAATACATGCGTTCGAATGGATGCCCGTGGAAGCACCCGTAATTATTGCGAGACAGAAAAGCTGAGACTGTTTCCAGCCATCGATCTAGCGCAGGGTGCGCCAAACGGTGGCGTATGAAGATGCCAGGGTTGTCGAGTGTGCCAGTGCTTGTAGCCGACACACCCGTTGAAAGTGGCGGATGCAGTTGCGCCAACGGAGAAAAAAAATAGGTTGCAGCCCCCTGGAGCTTGTCCTTGTCGTCTGGGGTGCGCAAACGTCGCAAATCATGACGAAGTCAACCACTAAAACTACAGGGGAATGACAATTAGTACAATTCTGGACTTGGGGCAAACGGGTCGATGTCTGGTCTACTTGACTGCTGCTTTTCATTCATTATGATCGAGGGCCCCATGTCCCTCACTTCGCCAACATCGTTCTGACACCTCTGCCCCACGACCAACAAGCTTCTTAGCCCAGCGTTTGGAGCTCAAGTTGATCCTTCCACCAACTATTTTGACCTTTTCAATACACCGACGAGCGGATCCAACAGCACGTTCATGCCTGTTTGAAATGGGCTTCGCAGCCAACAAGCTGCAAGCCTTGACTGGATGACCTCGCTCACTCATTATTGCATCATATATCTCAGTAGCACCGACGAGCTTGGGTCCAACCAGGTCGAGAATATCGTTGCCACGAAAGCTGGCTGTGGCGCGCTGATAACCCGCTCTGCGTAACGTTTGATGCCTTTCAGGGCATCACCAACACGTCGCACATACTCGCTCACCTGATTTTAATTTCGAACGACCCCAAATATCGATCGTACGAGAGGCGCATACCCAAAAATCTCATTCTGTATTTTTATCTTGGACAAGCAAAAACCACCACGCCGGTCATAATACCCCAAATATGCCATTGAATCTTCGGCCATGGGTTATTCAGGCAACCCAGGCACAGGCGTTACCGACACCAGCAAGGAAACACTCGCCATTGTTGCTTTTGTAGCATTGGCGCTCTACAATGCCCTCGAGCTGAACGTCATCATCTTTTCCACCTTTCGACGCTTCAAAGGTCTCTATTTCTGGAGCTTCCTCGCTGCCACCAACGGCATCATACCACATTCGATTGGATTTCTTCTGAAAAATGTCGTCGGCTCCCAGGATTACGGGCTCTACATCACCCTCGTCGCCATCGGTTGGGTGCCCATGGTGACAGGGCAGTTTCTTGTTCTCTACTCTCGACTGCATCTCATCTTCTGGAAGGACTTTTGGCTCCGCATGATCCTGGGCATGGTCATAACCAACGTCTTCATCCTCCACGTCCCAATCATCATCCTCATGTACGGCGCCAACAGCTCGCCGAACAACTCGTGGGTTCAGCCCTACATCACATACGAAAAAGTCCAGGTCACCCTGTTCTTCCTGCAGGAGCTCATCATCTCCGCCGTCTACATCAAGTCGTGTTTTTCGTTTTTCGACACCACGGACAGCTTGTGCGGCGACGCGGTGCCCAAGATGCGGCGACACCTGATTCTGGTCAATGTTTTTGTGATTCTTCTCGATGTACCGATATTGTGTTTGGAGTATACGGATTTTTACGATATGCAGACGGCCTACAAGGCCCTCGTGTACAGTGTCAAGCTGAAAATGGAGTTTAGGATATTGAATCGGCTGGTGGAAATGACGAACGAGCGACACTCGGTCAATCCGTTTCGCGATAGCTCGACGCTGCATATTGAGCATGTCTCGTCGGCTTCGAGCTGTCAGAGGCCGAGCAGGTGATGAATGGATGGTTTATATGAGCGATGAATATTAGTTCTGCGATTCTCGATGTCTTGCGCACGATTGTGATGTGCGGTGCTGCGATCATATTACACTGCTTTTACTGCCAACTTGTGTTCATTCGACGATGAGCACTGTTGATCGACTGCATACTGCTTTACTCTGCTCCCTTTTTAATTCGGTGCTGATCGAATTCTGGAGTTGCAGATGGCAGTTCGGAGCATTCCGGCTACATTGAGACGCATAACTGAGCCCTTGCCCAATACAGATGGTTCGAACTGAGCTCCTCTAAATGATCTAAACATAGCGGCATCAGCGTGTGCTCTTACGTTGGTACCCGCAAGTCATCTATTTGGAACGATAGGGTATGGTTCCCCGTCAATAAATCGCGTTGTTCATGACGAGCAGAACTGGGAGTTCGTCTGCTCTCCTACTTTTGATCACATTCCCAACAAGTGACTGATCTAATTTGGGCATTTTCTCAAGGCGATGCCGCTGAACGGAGAAGTTTACATTTTTCGATGGTCATTGGTGACTTCGTCTGCTCCATGATGTATCTATTCCATTCGGATCGTGGTCTGAGTGCTATTGGGGAGATTCATTCACATATTGTCGTGAGCCTTGCGGGATCCGATGCGTGGTAGTGGAAATCGATGTGATTCATGGTCTAGCGAAACCAGGTTACTGATTTGGCCACGCAGTAAAACCATCAACGAGATATTGCGATTCAGTTATCGGAATGCGAGGTACTACACCTTTGACAGACTCCAAGTTAGCAATCGCACTTGGCTGCTTTCCTGGGTACATAGCCTCTTTCTTCGGATTGACAACACCAGCGAGGACAGTTGAGCCAAGATATGTTTCTAGTCAGGACAATGGCACACATTTCTCACCAAGAGCCGGCAGATTGCCTGGACTGGCATTCGGTACAATGCATCTACAAGCAGACGGCCTTCAAAAGACGAGGATCACGAGCTGTGTGCATCAGAACGGGGTCATTGGTCGGCTCATGCATCACAAATTCATTGGTCTCCTCGGGAAAATGCCATTGCTTCTCTAATGAACCGAACACGCGAGGTTGGAGTAATGATATCCCCTGCCATACGCGATGAAGAAGAGTTCTCTGGAGTTCGTGTTCATCCACTCACAGACCCGCATGCGAGTTCATAGGTGGTGGTGTTCGATGCCATATTACGAACTTATATAGGTTACAATCAGCGGGGAAGACGCCTGGCGCTGTGTGCTTGGGCCTCAAGACGTGCAGCAGATGGTGCATCGCTGGAATTGTTCTGTGCAACCACATATGTCGTGTCAATATTGAAGCGGTGATTGTTTCGGCAGTGTCCCGCTACTTGTTCATCAATGGTTGTTGGGCAATTCAAGTCCGCAAGGTTGACTTTCTGCGCTATAATCGATAAAAAAAATTGTCGAGATTTTTCAAAACTCTGCACCCGAGTCTGCCGGGCTGTATCAGATATTTGTCTTGGCTATTGTATCGAGTTCGACCTGTCGGTCAAAACCATAGGGTAGCTCGTGATGCCACATGTGTCGGCGTGTTTTACCACCAACGGTACGAAGTACGACCGGGACCCAAGCTTATGAATCGGGGATATTGTCTGGTCTGGTGCGTTACCAGATGCCTTTGATACTCAATCGACAGCTGTCTTGTTATGTGCTACGAATGGCCTGGCGACGGCGAAAATATGCCAAATAATAGGGTTCATGGTTGATACAGTGTCACTCCGTTCACGACTCGCATCCTAGACACAGAAACCGCAGCCGCGAGTTTCGCAGCAAGTGGAGATGCCCACGCATCAGACGCAGCCATTCCTCTCCAGCCAGCCAAGCACGGGCATTTCAGCAGCACTCGTCACTCGTCGAATCACACGCCAAGGAACTCGTGTTCGCTGCTTTCAAAGTTGGGACATGTCTATTTTCCCCCCCCTTGGTTGTCACCACCCATCAGACACTGTGAGAGAGATCATTTGGTAAATGAAATCAAGGCAGTCCCCTTCTGGACGGTAAATGTTTCGAAAGAAAACCCTGAAGGAAATGTACATCACAAGGCTTTCGACCGGGGCATGACGTGCGTTCCCGGCCCGCACCTCGATCATCACCTCTCCGCGCTTGACGCTTGCATGCTCAGCCTGTTTCCCTGAAATGTTAAGGTGCTCCACTTACCGATCCCCTGTGTCGGGCCATTAAAGCCATTTATTGTAACTTTTTATTCTAATGCAATCCTGCAATAAAGCTCGTGGGCAGGCTGTCTGACTCTGCAGAAATTCACAACCTAGTACCGAGTATGGCTCCAGTTGACGACGCATGCATCCCGCAGCCATCAAGAGTGACATCGCCCATCTGGCCCCCTCTTATGGTCTGCTACCGAGGGACCACGCCTCCGGCTTCGACATCATTGCTGAGTGGGAGAAGCCAAACAATTTCAAGACGAGTAGGGGGCACAAGCACTGCGCGCGTGTCGTTGCAGACTTGCGCCGCCCACCTGAGAGGACCAAACCCAACGGGTGGCGAAATCCAGCCAGCCAAGATCCCAGTCATTGGCACTGCCGGCTAACCAAATCAGTCCCAGCAACGGGTGTACATAACTTGAAAGCAATTGTGGATTGTTCCTGAGGCTTCAAGTTGCGGTACAATTCTGGTCAACGGGCTGGAACGTGCACGGCTTTGTCAGATCATTGACCATGGGAAGGCCGGGGTCGTTGTCGCATGATTCGAACATGCATGGTCCGATCTGGATGAGAGACAATGTTCTGTAGCAGAACGCCTCAAGCGCAAGTGTCTAAAATGGCTCGCCAAATCCCCTCACCGTGGACAGTAACGGACTCATGGTAACAACCATTGTAGCGGGCTAGCATTCCTCAACAAAGGTGCTGACTGGGCTTCCCTTATTAGGGCCAGCCCGACGACACCATGTCGTCGGTTCGGGAGGAGAGCAATAGTGCCCACCGGGAGGATCTTCGTTGTCGAATCGCCATTCGGCTGCTCCGCATGGCACACACCACTGCCACCCATGGCTGCAACACAACGTGTGCCTGTACCTGTCCCGTTCCATCACGACTGCATATACCTACGGGACGCGAATGGCGGACGAGCAAAGCAGAGCGAGAAGTTGAGTGATTGTCTCTTTGCCTCTCTTCACCCGTGTGTTGAAGATCTGGGTAGCGATATTGGTCTGGATAAAACGGGCGTGGGTTGTTGGGCAAGTTCTAGTCAAAACATCAGCCTCGCAAAAAAACCCCACATTCAGTAAACGTAAATGCATAACACAAAAACGGAGCAATACTACCACTCACGTTTTGAGCAAAGATGAAGCAGAGACAGCGAGCATCCAGTCGATAATAAGGCGGATGATCTGAAGGTTGGACCAGAGTTGACAAGATATGCGGACTAATGCTGAGAGCGAGAGAGCCTCCAAACGAGCCGGACAAAGGGCACGGGGATTGGGTGCAATGCCCAGTCTGTGTGGTTCGGGTATCTTTACTGCATCGTACCTTCCCTTCTCGTGAGAAGAAAACGACTGGCCAGGAGATGCGGCAGACGAATGGCACCTATTACCAGTAGCCTCTTGTCCGTGCTCTCTCCAGTCACGACAAGACACCATTTCATGCAGCACGCCTAATGTCGAAAATTTCTGTTTCCAGAAGCACCAGCCCGTTACAAAGGTCTACTGGCTTCGGGCCGGTTGATCATGATGATGAAATTGACCGACGATGAATACCATTTAATGCAGACCTGCCTCGCGCAATCAATACTCCTCATCTGTCCTGGTAGGGGGCTAATCACTTTGTTCGTCGCGATGTTGGAGGAGCAGATCCATAGGCTAGGGAGGTCACACGAATGAAGGTTGCCCGTGGATTTATCACCTCGCATAACCTTTTTTTGTGCTGACACCTGACACCTATAGTTGGACGACGGTACTCCAGAGAGGGCGAATGCTCCGTTCCGAACCATGACAGACGCAAGCCACTGCAGCATCAGAGACATTAATTTTTTTTCTGGGCCTAGAGTCGACCGAGCACGACTAAAATATGAGGAAACAATCACCAGCATCATCTCATCGCACCAGAAAATGGAGCACGACGTGAACTGCATGGTGTAGATGATGCATGTCCTTGACGATGATTTCAGCAGGCTTGACAAGCCATAGCGGTCCCCTGACAACAGAGGAGATGAGTTTGGTACTGCCGCGGAAAACGAGGATTGCGACTGCGAATTCTCGCACCGTTAGGATGCTGCCAGTGCCGCTGCCAAAACACGGTTCACGAGAACAGTGCAAAACAGTGATTCCCACTCTGGCTGGAGCGACGGGCACCAACCCAGGTCGACAACGTAGAGCCATGACCACCAGACCGTTTGGTTCTTTCAGATGGTCGGCAGGTGGAAATGTCCCTCATTCGTGCACATTTGACGATAACAGACAAAGCACGTAAACAGACTGATCGACCGGACAAGATGCAATACCCGTCTTACTTGCTATGCAACTTCTCAAGGGCAACCTCAATGAGCCAACTTGAATGCAATCACATTGGGTCTCACTGGCCTTGCCTGGTAAATAGTGTCTGGTGATTGATGCTGGTGTCTATTGTTTAGGGAATGTTCTGCGTACAGTACGGAACATGCGTGGCTCCGTCTTGAGCCCCAACCCCAGTGTGATCAATCAGGCTTTAGTGCACCAGACGGCAATCCCCAGAAATTAGAGCTCAGCGCTGCCGAGCCCAGCTCAGCAGACTTGGGGCAGTGCATGTCGGTTCAGGGCGTGTGCACAGTATGAGAATCAACAGCAGACTGCTTCAATATATCTCGTTGACCTGGTTCCGTTGATAATTGATCCTACTGGGCCTGATCCTGATCCCACTCTGCCTGCCCGCCTGCACAGTCCAGCCGAGCCCATTGATTCTTCGTGAGTGTCTTGTCCATCCAGTGCCAATAGTGCTGTGCCCCCATCAGGAGTCAGGCGAGGCTCGACGGACGGAAGTGACAGGGCACGACTTGACTGGTGACAGACAAAGCCATAGTTGCAGTCACAGTCGCAGTCGGAGACGTACCAGACACTCAGCCAGCGAGGCGTTGACTGGTGGACGGTGCAGGCTGGAGGCACACGCTGGCACACGCCAACACCGTCTGGCCTCGTCCTGCCTCGTGCCTCGTGCCGCCTGGCGTGGGCGACCGCAGCCAGCGCAGCCCAGTGCCAACTGAACCTCTCGCACCAGTTGACCACCAGACTCAGACCAGCTAGCCCATAATACCACGCTCTAGCTGGTGTCTGCGGCTGTCTGTCTGTCTGCGTGTCGTCTCGTCTGCACCACACGCACCGAGACTTGCTGTCGGGTCTCCTGGGCCGCCGGCTGCTCCTCGACATCGATTGCCCTCACCTCATCCTCGTTCCTCTTCTTTTTTTCCCCATCGTCGACAACAACAACCACAGCCGTCCCTGTGCGTCCTTTCGCTTCTAGCGACAACGACTGCGAACCTCGTCTTCTGCTAGCCACGATACCGATTGCTCGACACTCCCGCCTTCCCCCAGCTGCTGGGGAACGCATCCAAAAGGCATGTCGACGCCGACGACGGCCGTGGCCACGCTCCCTCACTACCACCACGCTCACGCCCACGTCCATCACTCGCACCACCAGGGACACCACCAGGGACATCACCACCCGCCGCCGCCTTCGTCGTCCACAGCGTCAAATTATCGCTCGGCCGCTGCCAATTCTCTGTTGCACTCATCGACCGCCGTGCCAGCATCGTCATCCTCGTCGAGCACGGCTCGTCTCTTGCCTTTTTACCAACCAGGCGGCCACAGTAGTCCCGGTTATTCCCCATCGGGTGTCATAGCCCAGAACCACCATCTCCAATCACCGCCAGCGCCCCCTCTCCACGGCCACTATCTACATCGAAACCACGTCGAGCCCTCAACTCCAACAACGCCGCGACACCACATCGATCATAACTACTCGTCCGCAATGGCCAGTGCAACGGCCACGGCCACCTCTGCCGCCGCCGTTGGGCCTGCTGCCGACGATCACCCGTCGCGGAAACGCCGCCGCTCCCGCGAACCCGACTGGAATACTTTTTATCGGAATGGCCTGCCCAAAGAAATCATCGTCATTGATGACACCCCTGAGCCGGAAGCCACTACCGGCCATAAACTGACGTCCTCCAACACGAATGGCATCGCTCACGCGGGTGCTGCTGCTTATGATGCCGCTGCTACCACTTCTCGCCAGCCCGTGAAGCGAAGGCGGCGAGACGACGCTGCTCCTGGCTATCATGTCCAATATGTGGGCTCCCACACAAATACACCGTTGCAGAATGCAACTCCTATCGGTTTTACTCGCTCAAGTGACCGCACAAACTCGATCCACAACACTACTGCGTCAACCTCGCTATCCTCCAATAGTCAATATGAAGAGGCTCCGGCTCCTCTCAAGCGTAAGCGGACCACCCGCCAACAGGCCGCGAATGATGCCAAACGCCGGGATATTGATGGCCTCGGTGGCTCATTCTTGACATACAAACCGCCTCCTCTACCGCCGAAAAAGGTTGCCGATGTTCATGTTCGAGTCGTACATGACGTGAGTTGCCCCGTCTTGATCTCCTCACGCCCCAATGTCCCTCAACGCTCGGGAAGCCGAATGCGACCGGAATTCATTATCTCGTAGTATGCTAACACATGCCGTTTGACGCAGCAGCCTTACTCCAAGAATGTCAAGGTCGATGATGATGACGGCCACTATATCGTTGTACCCGATGCGGAGCTGACCGAGAAATGTACGTTTCAACCCATTCTGCCTGGGCATTGCATTGTCCACCCTTTCCATTTTTCTTTGCCCTTCAGAAGCTGACAATGGATCAGACAAAATCAGTCGCCTGCTTGGCCAGGGGACCTTTGGCAAGGTCGTCCAAGCGCGCGATCGGAAGCGAAACGAAGCCGTTGCAGTCAAAATCATCCGATCGGTGCAAAAATACCGTGATGCGTCAAGAATTGAATTACGGGTTCTGGCTACTCTGAAAGCCAACGACAATGAAAACAGGAACAGGTGTATACACCTGCGAGACTGCTTCGACTATCGCGGCCACATTTGCATCGTCATGGATCTCCTCGGCCAAAGCGTTTTTGACTTCCTCAAGGGCAATGGTTTTGTCCCTTTTCCTAACAGCCAGATTCAAAATTTCGCTCGTCAACTATTCACGAGCGTAGCCTGTAAGCATTTACCCCAACAAGGAATCAAAATTTCGACCGTACACTAATGTTGTGTCAGTCCTACACGACCTGAACCTCATACACACCGACCTAAAGCCCGAAAATATTCTCCTAGCGGACGATAGGTACCAGACCTTTACATACAATAGGAAGATCCCCTCCTCGTCCACAACTATCAACCGGCAAGCCTCACAACGACGAGTCTTGCTCAACACTGAAATAAGGTTGATTGACTTTGGATCTGCCACATTTCAAGATGAGTATCATTCATCAGTTGTATCTACTCGGCATTACCGAGCTCCTGAGATCATCTTGGGTCTTGACTGGTCATTCCCTTGTGATATCTGGAGTATTGGCTGCATTCTGGTTGAGTTCTTCACCGGTGACGCCTTGTTCCAAACGCACGATAACCTGGAGCATCTGGCTATGATGGAGGCCGTTGTTGGATCAAGGATCGATAGCCATCTTGTGCAAACGGTGAACAAGATGTCGACAAGGAGCGGAAGAAACCCGGCATCCAAGTGAGTCTCATCAAAATTCTCAGCAATCACGAGAAATGAGTCGGGTTACTGACCACTGTCCAGGTACTTCAAACGTCTTAAGCTCGATTATCCGACCCCGGATACAACACGAGGATCTAGAAGATTTGTCAAGGCTATGAAGCACCTCAATGTACGTCCCTTACTGCACACCAAACTGAAATCAACGCTGCAGATTACTCACCGTTCTTCCAGGACATCATCCCTTCCAACAACCAATTCTTCAAACACTTCCTCGATTTGCTTCGAAAAATCTTCGTATACGATCCTTCACAACGAATCACCGCAAAACAAGCGTTGAATCACCCATGGCTCAAAGAAATTGCCCAGCCGGACGATGGCACAGAAGCCGCCAAACTTCGAATGGAGAGAGAACGACTGGAACAAGAGAATATTCGCTACCCACATTACGTGGGCTGAATAACACAACACACCCTGACGATGGAAAAGAGAAAGAAGAGAAAAGCCACACAATCACTACAGCTCCCCTTTGTTTGGGTCTCCTAGTTACTTTCCTTATCCCCATAACGACTACCTACGAGCATGATTACCGGAGTTGAATTGGGCGTCTTGGCATTGCGATGGAGGGAACATTGTCCGCGGGACCTTGTATCCGGTTTTGTTTCTCGTTTCAAATTTTTTGTGGTCGTTCTTTGGGGCCTGATGATGGACAGCATTGAATCCTAGGAAGCAAGATATGTTCTTTGGAATTTTCTTATCATGGTACTGGTACACAGTATATTGTTCGAGTGTATGTCAATTTTGAACAAAGGACCGCGTCAAATGTCTGAACTGAACGTGTTGTTTTATTTCTGGTGCGAGGGATACTGATACCTGGGTTTAGCGTGTGCATGGCTGGGATGGGATCTAGCGGATCGTACAAGAGAATCTAGGCATTGTTGGTATGATGTTCGTGGTACATTGGTTGTGATTGAGATGATGAGGGTGTTCGATTAGATTGATGACGTGCTTGCTTTGATGTGACTTGAGAATGCCAACCTGCTGTATGCAGAAGTTCTAGACCACAATTCACTCGCGTATGCGTACTAGGACCGAGTTGTCTGGAGCTTGATCTTTGCTTTTGTGCATAAATTCATAGGGTTGTATGTTGCAACTTTGTGTATGGGGAGATCTTGGCGTCATTTACAGGTCTCGGTTTGAGTCTCATTGTAAATGTCTCGCAGACATCTCTGCATGTCTTGTATTCCTCAAGTCGTGTTTGAGACTTCATGGTTAGCTTCCATGGTGGTTACAATGTCTTGGGCAGCGCACTTGTTTGGTGGAATTGGCAGTGTAGGTACTATAGGCGCCTGATGTTGGTGACAAGCAGTGGACATCCGATTGCTGCATTTGGTGTTTTGTAATAGGACTTGAATTGCGACATAAGGAAGAAGCGTTTGGGATCATGCTCAATTGGGTGAATGGGCTATGTAGATACCGTCGCGACCAGATAGGTTGATGTGCATAGAACTGAAGTGCTGCATGTGAATAATTCCCCATTGGCTAATTTACACATCGCACATCGAGTAGAATACTCCCCAAAGCAGTTTGGGGCAGTTTGGGGCAGTTTGGGGAGCATTCTGCTCATTGCATTTTGCTTTGGCTGTCTCTTTTCGAGTGAGTTCATGCATCGAGGTCATAGCCACTAAAGCTTCGCCAGTCTGCGGACTTCAAGCGTCTTAAATCCGAAGCCACCGTCATCATCTACCATTCACCGTCTGACCTCAATTTCGACATCAGACACTTGCCACATGGTTTGCAAAATAAATAGAACCTTGAAGTAAAAAACAAGGGATCAAAACAAGGGACAATCACATCGCAGCCATGAAAGACCAACAATTCATGTTCATCGATGGCCGGGAGGCAGACCGCGCCTCCAAGAAGCTCAGGCGTCGGCATGTAATGAAGGGCAAGAATGCAGGAAAGACGCTACATCGACCGTTTCGAATGACCGTGCAACCTCGACACAATTCGACTTGTCTGAGAAGAGATCACGAAAAGCGCATACTTTCACTCAATGCGAGATAATCGCCGAGCGCAGAGTGGATTTACGTATCTGATTCTTTGGCAGCGCTGCCTGTTGGAAAGGAGCTTGTTCCGCTGGTGCTTCCTGTTAAGGTTGCGCCGGCTGCGCTCGATATAATTAATAAATGTAAGTTCCCTTATGGCATTTTCTGTCATGAATTTTACTAATGTTGGATGGTAGTCTTCATGCATGTTTCTGATCGACTGTATCCTGCGCGGCTGGGCCTCTCTTTACATGAGGTCAAGTGGTCTTGGTTTCAATTACTCTTTTCCGATATCGATGGTATGAACTCTGCACTGACTTGATCTACACATGTTCCCCGGTATACAATTCAAATTCGAATTATTCTTCACAATTGGCATGGGGACAAAGTTACTGATGATAAATAAGCATACTACTGCAGCATAGCCCTCATGAACGCCTGCAACGAAATCTTCCTCGGACACGGCCAGAACCCCAAAGCCCTCTTCAACATGTCGCACATGTTCAGCGCCGTGAATAAACGGCTGCGCAGCGATCGCGCACTGTCCGATTCTACTATTGCAATTGTCATTTCTCTCATTAATCACGAGAAGATGATTGAAGGTCGTTCGAGCGCAGCTGTGCACGCGGAGGGTTTGGAGAGGATCGTTGATCTGCGTGGTGGATTGGGGATGCTGGAGAGGGATGGGAATAAATTGCTGATACTCAAGATTTGCAAGTAAGTTGTGACCAAGATCTGGTGGTGAATCTAACTGACTTGTTAGAACGGACATCTTGTTCTGTTTGCAATTTGGGGATAGGCCGCGCTTTTCGCGAGATCATATGGGTGAAGTGCGGAGGGTGCTTGCTGCGCGGGGACTGAGTATGGATGGACACAAAAGTGCGGAGATGGTGCCTCACTATGGAAAAATGGATCCATGCTTGAAAGAGGTGCTTATTTGACATGATGGGTGTGTGCGGACTGTTTAATACCGGGTTGGGAAACCGTACGATTGAATGCCTGACATATCTGGAGATGGTGGTGTCATTATTGCAACGACTCCTTCGGTACCGGCCGCTGAATAGCTCCGCTGATGTCTCGCCTGTTGATGCAATTTACCATATGGGCATGCTCATTCTAGACGTCACAATGCAGGTACAACGTGGATCGCGACGGATCATCAAGTTTGAACTATTATGGGAAGGTTTTCGAGATGTTCTACGGCGCTATTCAGAGGGCATGGATGAGGAGGTCATGCTTTGGCTGCTCATGCTTCGTGGCATTTGGACCGGAAGTGATGAGGAAGATGAATGGTTGTTTGATTGGATCAGGGAAATAGCTGGACGACTGGGAATTGTCACATGGAGTGAGGCGCGGACTTGTCTGCAGAGGTTTCCCTGGGTGAATGGTCTTCATGATGAGCCTGGGCGGAATGTTTGGGACCATGTGCACGGCGGACATGTCGAAATGTGAGATGGGCGATGCTATATGAGTATGAAAGTGTATATCATGAGATCGAGTGATATCTTGTTACGCAAATATACGCGTCGTCTGCATCTACGCTTCATTGTCAATCTTCACCGGCGGAGATTGACTCGGCTTCAAGAACCACACCTCCTCAGGATGACTCGGCCTACCAAGTTTCACTTTGGCAGACCCTTCCGTCAGATTCATCGCGATGCTAAATAGCGTGGACGCCGTGCTTTTCGATCCACGCTGACGATTAATTGACGTGGGGAAGTTCTCTTCATCCTGGAGTATCCTCTCAATTGATAGTGTCGCGCTGTCATTTACTGATGAATCCGAATCCGAGCTCGCTTCCATCAGAAGAGTTCTAGCCCTTTCCATCCTCGGCAGGGAGTCGGTCCAAAGCACAGCATCTTGTACGCTGGAGTCATGCGCGGCGAGGAAGTGGTTCGTATGGGCAATGTAGTCGCTTTTCATGCCTATCTGCACCAAATCGGCAGCACTGGTCTCAAGGGACGTAGTTCCTGTGCTGTCCGCGACCATGACATGTCCAGACGAAGCGAATCTGAACGACTCCAGAATCTCGATGGCCTTGTCGCGAGAGGCTGACTCGAGTGCCTTGCGTAGGCCCAAATGGATAGGCAGTGAGCCGTAATTGACGCCTTTGGCTGCGATGGCGTTGAGGAAGATTCCTATACCCGCACTGTTCAGACCAATCTTGCCTATGATGCCTGCTTCTGTAACCTGGCTGATGGTGGGCTTATCTTTCGTTTGCGATGTGATGTGTAGTAGGACGAGTCGCTCTTTTTGGTCATCCTCCCACTGTGGTACGTTAGCAAGATAGACACAGTGTTCGTGAAGATTGACTTACATCCCAGTTTTGACTGGCGACCATGGCGGCTGAGGTCCTCAATCCAACGGTGGTGCACCCGTCGTCCATCATTCCCAGTGCAATCTCGGATCGAGCATTGAGTGCCAGAATGTCGCCGAATTGAACATCGGCGCCTGCCGCGAGGCCTGTATGTTCTGCAATTAGGATAAGCAGTGCAATTCATCTATGAGAACATACCTTTCATTTCGTCCACAAGCTCTGGAACACGCTCTTGGAGAACCGGCATGAACTTTTCGGCGCAAGTAATGGCTTCCGACCAGCCCATTTTGCTCTTTTGCAGGAACAATCGCTCGTAGAACTCGATGCTGCCGCGGACCTGTGTCGCTGCGGCTTTGCCATGTTGGAAGCCGATCTGAGTATGAGTATTAGTGTGCGCTTGCCCGACCCGAGTTGTCTGTGAAGCTTACTTCGTAAGGTGTGCCGGAGCAGCTGATCTGCAGCATTGCGACGATGAGTATCACTGAGCAAGTAGTACTGCGGAAATTGAGCTGGAAATCGATTCCTATTATTGTTTTTACTTTCTCACAAAGCTGCAGGCTATCTTAGCTAAACCTGTTTGCGCCCTCCGAGCGAGGCCGGCCAGGCCAACTCCACCCCCGCAGCCCAGTCCTCGGCTTATTGCAGACGACGGATAGTTCCACAAAATTCGTGGGGGCGACGGCTGTTTTGGAGTGTAGATACTCAATTGGCTGTTGTGAACTACTTCTCAAGTTACAAGTTCATTGGTTTGTACGACACCCTAGCGCTGCATATTCTTCGCCAAATCCCATGACCTCTTACATGGGGTTATTTCCCACAACTAAATAGACCTGACTTGCATAATTTGAGTCCAAATCATCTGTGTCTACTATATTCTGCCCGTCGTATTGTAAATATCTTGATACAAAGCACACCTCCCGTCTATAACGTCTGGCGATATGATTGACACGAGCGAACTGTCGTTCGTTTTCACGTCAACGCACACACCACCTCCTAGACTTGCCACTGCTGGAACAGCGTCCCACCCAGGACCATTTCTTGGGTGCTTAGCAAAGTTTGCCCAAGCGGCTTGTATATAGGCGCTCAATTGTATCTCAAAGGGCGTGGGAGGCGCTTTGGTATATAGACCAAAGATGAGCGGAATCTCCGTTCCATGAGCGACGCAACTATTCTCGTAAAGCTGTGTGTTGGGGAAACTTGCGTTGAAGAAATATCGCCATGTCGGGATGTGTACTGCTGCGCTGTCTTCTGAAATTGCGGCAGCGGGGCATTGGAAGATTAATTCCGTCTGTATAGCTGTTACTTGTTCATCTCCGTTATCAATTCCAGGTGCACCGATAGGATACGCAGAAAGGATCTGATCGGACTGAGATTCGTTGATCTGCAAAGCAGAGAGAAACAATGCAGGATTGCTCTGTCCAAAACTGAATGGGTTTCCATCATCAGCGTTGGAGCCAAATAAAACTGGCACACGCGCAATTCCGGGCTCATCTGAAGTCGATTTCAATCTTTCGCTTCGCGGCTGGTCTGCTAATGTAATTCCACCATCACTTCGAGCCTGGAATCCGAGGGCGTTCTTCTCGACAATATCCTTCAGTTCCATAGCCGGTATTTCTTTGACGCAGGCGAGAGCAGCAGCAGAATCAGCGGGGCAACCGGCCACCTTGATGAGTTTATCCCAGCTAGATGTTCTTCCAGCCCTCAGGGGACGAATGGAAATCTGTCCCGACTGCAAGATGGCAGCCGCAAATAAGAGCGGTTTCGGTGGCGAGGTAATCAAAGCATCCACGCTTGATGCTCCAGCACTCTGACCGACGATTTTAATGCGGTTCGGATCGCCGCCGAAAGCATGAATGTTGCGGTGTATCCAGTCAAGCGCGAGTCGTTGGTCTAAAAATCTGAATAGAAAATGTTAAATAACCCCAGTTGACGAGGGATAATGGCACACATACCCCAAGTTTCGCTCCCCTATTGGTGCCTCAGGAATTCCAGGAAAGCCAAACACATTAAGGCGATAATTAAATGTTACAACAATCACATCCTGAGTAGCAGCAAAGATCGAACCATTGTACGTTGGTTGCGCCCCTGACCCAAACTGCAAACTGCCTCCGTGGATCCAAAATAGAACTGCCCTTGGTTTGGAGCATTTCGTAGTTGGTGTAAAAATATTGAGGTAGAGGCAATCTTCAGATTCCTCGACCGGCGCGGGAGGAGTATTATACCACTGTATGGTTAGATCGTGCAAGAGTTTCGGGTAGCTAAAACTCTGCACGCATGTTGCTCTGTAGGATGTTGCGTTGTAGATGCCTTTCCACGGTTTCTTGGTCGCGGGGGCTTGGAATCGGCTTGGTGGTTCTGCGTATGGTATACCGAGAAACACATTGGCGTTTCTGGTGGAATTTGGCAACGACCTCGATATTCCAACAACGCTACCAGAATCTATTGTAACGACGGGAGTTTGCAAAGCGCTGACCACCCATATTCCACACAAAGACCAAAGTGTTAAAGGAAGGAACAAAATATTGAAAATGATCATTTTGTCAGGAGATTAGGTATCAAACCGGAGAACGAAGCGAGTAATAGCACAGTGAAAAAAGAGCCCTCCATCAGCAGATTGCAATTGTCTTATCAGAAATCTCATGCTTAATATTGCACCGCAGCACGCCATACCTTGGTAAAACCGCCAAGAACGTAAAAAATATCACCGTTGCATTTCAATCTTCCATACAAGTCACATGTTATTAAAGAGTCCTGTGCTTCCTCATGTTGTCCCGTGCTGTCACAAAATCAGTGCGGTGAGAAAGTACGTAGAGCGGCGCTACTTTGTCAAAATTAGCCGAGAAGTGTCAACTCGGTAAATATTGGTTTCGCGCAAATAGCACGTTGACCGAGGTTTTTTTGAGGCGATTTTGAAGAACAAGAATCATAATGCTGATATTTAGAAGTGCTATTCGAGGTGAAATGACTATATTTTACAAATTTGGCAACCTGGAGAAGTGGTGTATGCACATATTTTGTTTGTCGCTACACTAAAAGAAAGTCGCTGTCAATAGCCACCGCACTTAGCCCTGTATTTCCTTTGCAGAGTTAGAGAACCGTGGCGATGGACGTAGCGAGATATCTAACTGCTGGGGCTGACTCCAGGTTTCTGCCTCCTTTGTATCATCGTTACTCTCACGGAGGATGTTACTGGACACGTATCTAACCTTGTGACCCGCGCTCGTATAAAAGGCATATATTCGACCTTCTAAAAAGACAGGTTTTGGCGTGGAGATGGAATTTAACTCTGTAACATAGTGGCTAATCGGTGAGATCGATTTGATGTCCTCGGCCCAACCGACTGGCGTTCCGTCGCCTTCGATAAATAGCTTAGTGTAGTGGAGGAGGCCGGTAGTACCAGTGTGGAAGATGAGGATGGTATTAGGAAGAGCGCCCACCCAAAAAGGCGCAGGCGAGAACCTAACAGCCATGCCATCGACCTTGACAGTGTCCCCTTCGAGGCTATCATCGTCCTGCGTACGGAGGTACATATCGTTCTCGATCAATGGCACGTAGCGGTCCACACCTTGGTTGAGATCAAGCGACTTAGGGATCATGGCGGAAAATAGCAAGACATTGCCGTGAGACTCAGCAAGATCTAATACATCAAAAGAGCGATCGGTATAGATCTGAGGGTCTGAGAGAGCTGCCATGATTTCCCAAGCTCCCCAATTTGGAAGGTCAGGGTTGATGCCGTTCTCCTGTGCGATCATCGGAGTGAAGGCAATAGAGGAGCTGCCGGTGCAATCGGTACTCGCGAAAGGCTTGTTTGTCTTTTTTGCCCTACCATGCAAGATTGACTGCAGTGTTGCTAGCAAGACTCGTAATCCGATCAGTGCACTCAACATGTAGACCTTTACTCAACCAGGTACATGATGCTGATGTGGTTGGCACTGAGTTCGTAGCCACGATGAGCACATCTTCGTTGCTCGCGCTGCGGACAAAGATTGCAGAAGGGGCGCCTGTAGAGTAGTAGTTTCTGTGAGTCCCTGAGCCATGCAGGTCAATTTGTCTGGTGCTGGCAATACTGAGGGATCCATCTGATGCTGTGGGCTTGGTAGCAGTGATGATGAGGATGCGGTACTGTTCTCCAGAATCCCCTGGGTCAGAGTTGTAAATTAAGCAAAGCGTTGGAATTCCCATTGTGGCTGATGGCAGCAAATCTGAGCTGAAAGGTTAGAATTCTAGAGTCTCAGCGATATCGTTTGCGATACGAGTTACGTATAAGTCACAGCACCCAGTGTTATTTGTCATTAGGTGCTCAGCTAGCCGCACGAACTGGAGCGGTGTGTTGTTCTGCCTGCCACGCCTTATGGATGACCGCTATCCATCGATGATGTGCTCTAGGGGGAGGCACGTAGCGATGCAACTTAAGCCGGCAAGAGGACAGTGATTCACTCTATGAGGACTGCCATGGAATCTAGGGAGTATTTCTGCCTGATCGAGCGCAACGTGAAGCAAGACGATAAACTAGAGGGCATCGCAGTTGTTATGGAGACATGCATCCGGTACCAGGAACAGATGTTGAGAGTTGCCGCGAAAGGGCGTACAACTTCCCTTTACCTGAGAAGATTGGACATAGTCTCATTGAGACTGACAAGGCAGCCTTTCACGTCTACAGTCGCACTCGTCATGAATGGCTGATTGAGAATTGAATGCCTTCTTGCCGAGTGCAAGAGGTGGCTTGGCTCAAAAGGGCACAAAATGCGGCGCACAGCCGACCCACAGGAGTAGAGCCTTCACAATGCAGCTACTGTGGTTGTAGATGTGGAATTAAGCATTGGGTTCATTCCAGCAAGAATGACGCAGCCAAGTTGCCGAAAGATGATGCATGCAACGGGCCAGTACTAGGATTCTGCCGCGGACCAAGCGAACAGACGGTTCGTGGGGCCAATGCAAAGGATTACCATGTCCAACGCCAAGTATCAACACGTGCTCCCGGGCATCATCAACAAGTACGCAGTCTCGCCCTAGACAGATGCTGTACCCATGGCGAGAGACCAGCTTGACTATGTGGAGACGGACAGCGAACCTAGAAACATGGAAGGCATCATCATCGCCTCTACCTCACGGGCGGTGCTGCGCATGATACAAGCATCAAGAGTATTGACAAAGCTCTAGCGCTGCACCAAGGACATTCGCTGATTTATTAGCAGCAAAGTGAGCGGCAAATTCGTAGGAGCCGCAAGATGATAGAAATTGGTTATCGCCCGTTGAGACACAAAGCGACGCGCGGTGGAGTAAAGATAATGTGTCAGCCTTCGAAACGTGAGACAAACTATAAATAGATCTTGAAATTAGACTTCTAGGGACAATTATCAGGAGAATAAACGTCTTCATTATGAATTTTAATCACTACTTGAAATTTTACTACACCAGGTCATTTATAAATTGCATGGACCATCTCGTTACATCATTATTTCATTTCTTTTACTTTATTGCCTTGTTCTGCCAGGGTGGACTCATCTTTAGCCTAATTACGTCATGCAGTAACCTGCATTAGGTTAATTATGAGACCGTTTGGGTATCCACGACCTAATCCTCCGGCACCTCACGGATAAAGACTTTTAGAATAGTCAGGTACACTGTACGGTTAATCTCGCTCTTTGCAAACAAAATTCGGGCTATATAAGGCCACGCTTCCTCTAATATTCTACCTAGCTTTAATGCTTTGAATTTCAACCTTTAGCGAAGAAGTTGAGTGCTCTTTCACTCTCAGGTCTTTTGTTAGACTAGACAAGTTTCCAACCTATTTACCTCAAGCACTCTGCTGTCACCCTCCTCCTACTTAAGGTAAGTCTTTACTTAAAGCGCAACGTAGCATAACTCTAACAGACATAGATGAGGCTGTTCACATTCGTTAGTCTTGTTGCTGTAGCCTGTCCAGCGATGGCCGTTGATTACACACTGTCATGCGCCAGGGATATGTATAGCGGCCAAGGCGATCCGCAGGATTATTTTAAACACCTGTTAACAAGAATATGCATTGAAGCTGCTAAGTGCGCCCACTCAGCTCAACCAATACTAGGTGCCCAAGGTGCTTTAGTCAATGGTGGTTGTGTTGGATGTCCGGATCATTTGAATACAAATTTGTTTGGAGACTGTTTGTTAGCAAAGATCAAGACCTAAATTTAATTTCTCCATAATGAGATATATAAGAGAAACTTCAGAATACATGGAAAAGGCGGGCTCCTACCTATTGGCTCCAAGCCGTGCTCGTGTTCTGTATCTCCTTGGGGACGATAAGGCTCTAGGTACACATAGCTTGTCCATAGGCCCCTGTTAGGGGCGATAGACTAGAAATACAGTGATCTAGGCATAAAAATGCTTCACAGTGACTATAGGAAAATACATCCCTAGGTTGCTATATTTCACTATTGCCAGATAATGCCTATCAGTGCATACCATACCTAGAGCTTGTCTAATTAAGCCTCACCAATTTAAAGTGGAGTCAATGCGCTAGGTCATGCATATTATTAGTCAGTCACTTCGCGTCCTCGTAATTTTTGTTAGCATACGGCGGCGAATGTAGCCTTGGCTGAGAAGTCCGCTGAGGATGCCAAGTACGAAACAATGCTCAGAGCCCTCCCAATTTCAGAATGTTCCTATGGATCCGGCACGTAGATATCCTTGCCCGTACCCCCAATAGCACTAAGCCGCATTGAACATCCGGATGAGTGTCGATGAGTGGGTCTAAGCCGCCCTTCCGCGTGTTAGTGAGGTTGTTGCACAGCACTCGCATGCAATGTAATTAGTTGCCTGCGTGTGACAGAGGTCAACTTCTAGCGGCGATCCCCACAAGAAAGGTGCCATTCTTTATTTAATATTGCATCGTGTCCACTTGTCACTTCACAGGATAGTGATGCTAATTTTCTAGATTAGATACAGCAACAGGAGGGAGGGCTAATTCGAGCTAACTATGTTAAAGTGGCGTTTCACAAAGGAGCAGGCGACTCCCTTTGGAATAGTCCATTCTTCACCTCGCCTCCCATCTAGGATTGTTTCTATTCCCATGCAAAGTATAGCTCCATAACCTTGGCAAAGATTGCATTAAAATGCACCATGACCAAGGATGAGAAGATGTAAAACTTTTCTTCCCATTTAGTTCTTTGCTATGCAGTGAGCACAATTCGCCGCTGCTGCGCTATTTGTGCTAGACCTGGCCTGGAATCCAGCCTTGCCTAAAGCCTTCTGTTCACGGCCGCAGCCTTGTTCTCACTATCTCAGCTCACCCTCCGCCTACGCCCATCCTAGCAAAATTCCGCAGCTAATTTAATGTGTGCGCCATCAACAAGCATCAATATCGTCTACTAATAAACTAGCCGGGAAGTGATTGGCAGAGAGCTACGCAGGCAGCGCCAGCAACTTGGCAATTAGACTGGCAGTTCGCTAATTCCCAAAATGACTGGTACCATTAGCTCCTTGCAAAGATCAAAGTATAGAGGCTGCACTTACGAAACCACCCCCACCTCCATATTTAATGCGGCAGGTTGCATCACAGAGTTGTGCAGCAGTATTGCAGCATGCAAGGCACGATGCCCTAGTCACGGCTCTTCCTTCAATTATACTCTCACCCATAGCGACTCTCTTGACAATGCCTGCAGACTCGGCTTCGATGTCCCTCCTTTGTGGATTAGTAGCGCAATTTTTGCCTAAGGCCATGGCATGTCGAGTTAATATCGCACTCGTGGCTAGGAGATTCAGAGTGTTAGAAACGAAATGCATGGTGATCCAACGATTGTGTTCGTTCAAAAATTTGTGCGTTAGACACCTAGGTCGTGCAGCTTGCAATATTGAATATATCAGCTGATGAATAGTGGTAAACGATGCTCTTATTTATACTTGGAAAACTCAAACGCGATTACAAGGTTGGTCTGATACATTAAATAATGATGTATTGGCTAGTCTGTAAGGTCTTGTAATTGATTCATAATTGTCCTGTGAGATCTCATTGGTAAGTCACGCTAGGGGACCCTTGCAATGCCAAGTAACTAGCTAGACATGGTAGAGAATTTAGGTACCTAGGGGCTTCACGTGAATGAAATAGTAAATTCAAGTAAAAGGAAATTCGCGCGGAAACAACTGCCGGGAAGGGTTGGCGCAGATGATTCGAAACGGCTGGAAAATCGCGCACGAAGGAGTGACGTTTACACGCAGAGCATAGGGCCGTGCGTCTTAGACGACTTGCTGTATTTGGAGTTGCAGACACTTAGACCACCTCGTATAACTAGACAATAGAAACATTAATCAAAGCTAGTACTATTGGTACAGGATCTCAAATGTGCTCGCTAGCATACACATATCTATCAACGCGATATCCATTTAATGAATTCCAGCTTGTTTTCGAGGCAGCTAGAAGTGGCATAAGCGGCAAAAGTTGCTTCAATTCGCTTATAGTGAAGGAAGCAACATATTGAAAGAATGAGTAAAGAGAATACAAGAAACAGGGTGGCAGGTGAGGATTTCCAGCGGCATGAGAATCTCTCTTTGAATGGGATACTGGCCTCAACCAACTCTACCGCCTCACAAATCAGTGCAGTTCGTTTAGCCTGAAGTAGAAGTGTTGTGTTATCGCGTCGCGTGGAGAGATAGCACCGGGTCATTTGCCGGCTGCCATGTCGCAAAGACAGACGATTATGTTCCAGGGGCATGGCTAGGGTGGTCTCGAAGCAACTTCTTGGAGCTCTTGTGTGAAGTCTGCCATGAAAAACAAGGTCTTGCATTTAATAGAATTCACAGGATATCTATGAGGATCTATTCTTACTATATTCTACTAGCACATGCAGCTTATGAAGTCCTTTTGTTACGTCAATCTCTGGCGCGGTGCGCCGCACCCACTAAAATAGCTCTAATTACCTAGGTTAAGTGATTCTCACACTTCTCAGTCGAAAACATATCCCAACTAACAGATTATTTTATTAACAAATTACTTCACCTTCCGTTTTCACTGGAATTTGAATGAACGCATTGAGAAACTGGGGCTAATAGTGTGAACAGCTTCAGAGCGCTGCACGACGGAATGATACACCTCTACCGTTCAGCCAGTTCATATGGCATACTAGTGGAAACAACGTACGCGCCATAGACCCGTAGGCAGCTAGAGCAATGCAAAATGAAGCTGTTGGTTGGGTACCTGCCTAGGTCGGTCAAGACGACTAGGTCGAGTCCTGTCGACATGTATGCTTCAGTTAGATCAGACGAACTGACGGTGGGCAACCACCTCGAGCATAGTCATATCTTCAATCACAGCAACAGTTGCACATCGTCTACTCTCATTCCACACATCAACAACAGCATTTTATTTTCGACAACGCGTCATCTATTAATCTATGTTTCATTTTTTGGTCATTTGCCGTCTCCTTCAAACACAACACGACGTAGCTCGGTGCATCGCGATTTTCCCGGCGTCACGGTGTCTCGCCACGTAGCACCTAGCGGTCGACTCTTTAAACTATCCCACTCCGAATTCGGTGTATCTTTGATCGAGATACAAAGTATATGACTAATCAGTTCCTTTAGCCAGTCATGAGTGCAATCCTCCGGTCTTGAAATGCCATCCATCACCTTGGCTAAATGCAGGGGATCAAGAACTTCCATGCCTGGCCTCCACATCAAGCCTCCGTAGCGATCATAGATGATTTTTTCTGTGATATACCATGATGTTTCCTATTATAGTCTCGACAAGCTGCTGGGGCTGCCGTGCTCGCGCGTCCCGGGCCTTCTGACTGTCCCTTTTGGGTGCAGCAGGCGAAGAGTTAGGCTCGACATTGAAGTCTAACCCGAGGCTGTCTCTAACGTTTCCAGAGATGACTGTTGCCATGCCCACCTAACAACCATCATCCAGGATCCCGTCCTCGCAGCGCCTCAATCCACTCTACCACGAGCTCGCTCATCGTCTTCGCAGGGGCGTAACGGGGATACAACCAGAAAAGGTCCCCTTTCGAAGTGTGACGCCTTGTTAGCTCGGCTCAAGCAGTCTCACAAAAGTCGCCTCCGTATAGTCGACTCACTCACTAACTCGCCGTTCGACGTCATTTTCTCGCGCCGCTTGCTTCAGTCTAAGTAAGTCGATTCGTTCTCGGCCTATAGTATTCAGGACCTAAGCCTTATCGGTTTTGTATAGATGCTTGCTCATCATCCAGGAGGCGCGTACCCGGGTTTCCAAGTAGGACAATTCTCATCTTAGAACTGTCCCAGTTTAACTTCTTTTGCTTTTTTTTCTTAGAGAGAAGAAGAGAATAAAGAAAAGAAAAGCCAATGAGGGGTGGAGCTCCTCTTTATACTCCTCACTCCCCGCCTGCCCGGCTTGCTCTTTGTCCGGAAGACCGTTTGTGCGCCAATGCTTTGTTCCCGTCTCCCAGGACTCACCCACCCCTTTTGTACTCTGAGCCTGTTCACCAATGCGCTCCTAGTCCATTGTTTTGATCCCAGAATGAACATTCACTTCCAATTGAACTTAGCTGACTGACTCATTCTCCTGACAAAAAATTCTTGCAACGTCTACGCGCTCGAGCAGGCGCTCGAGACCCTTTCATAGGCAGGAAAGCAGAGAGATCGGGCGCTAAACCCTAGGGGTGCCCAAATCTCTTTCCAGGTTTGGGGGTAGTAGCCTACTAACAAACAACCATTATAAAAAGGCTTGACTAGTTCCCCTATAATATTCTATATAGCCCACACTATTTTAACGATAGCGTTGTCTACTCCTGGCAGGATGTTGCTAGTCTTGATGGTAGCATCTTCTGCTTCTTTACGATCTCAGCGGCGAATGTTATCTGCCGCGACGGACAAACTGGAATTCAAGGGCGGGTCATCGATATCGTTCGCTGACGTGCGGCGTGCGAGCGTACTACGTCTTAGGGCTATTGTTTTTGCTATCTATGTTTCATACACTGTATCGTCGACTCGGAGTGGCGGCGGTTGGAAAGCGCCTGGTGACCTGAGCCACCGACATTCCAAAAAAAGAAAAAAAGAATGCTCCAGTGGGTGCAAAGGTCTGTAGAGCGACAAACACCCAATCAAGAGCGCCCCCTCCTGTAGCGGAGATCGTGCGAGCCCGCGAGTTTCAAATAAAGTGGCTGGGGGCCTGGCACGAGTAGCTGGTCATTGGCACTCCATCAATTTTGCCTCGGCCCTGTTGTCCTAACGTATCAATCATCACTCAATTCATTCATCATAATAGTTATGGGACTGCAAGCTTTCACGCCCTTCTCAAAGCTTCCGTATGAGATACGAGATCACATTTGGCAACAAGCACTGCCTCTTGATTTCATACACAGCGTCTGCCTCTATCGCAAAGGATGCTGGCAACCGCGCCGCCTCCGACCAGGCGACCCGAACCACAACCCCGACAATCCAGAACTCAACCTCAATGTGGAATTCCTGCAAACGCTCCTCTACAGCACGCAAATTGATATTCCCATTTAATTTGTCAACCGCGAGGCACGATGCATCGCACTACTCTGGATATGTCGCCATGACATCAAGATTCGCTACATCAGATCCGATGACCTCGTCATCTTTGTACGTGATTTCAACCCCAATATTGACACACTATTTATTCCCTCCGAGAGGTGGGATGATTTCATGATTGAGCGCTTCGAAATACAGACAGATTTGCCAGATCTGAATATCGTGTGTCCCCCACCTTTATTTACAAGGATCGCCGTGCCAGAGGGTGTTCTTCAGGAGGAGGAGCAGGATCCTTTCTGTGAGCTGTTCGACTGGTATCGCTGTGTAGAAGAAGTTTACATCATCCGTGGAGAGGATCCAATACAACCCGCAGAAAATCATAAATTGAAGGTCCATGAGCGATTCCGATTGGACAAATTGCCCGAGAGCGTATTAGTCTGGAAGTCTGAAGAGGAAAGACTCGAATGGCAAGGGCTCAGGCGAAGAGACGATGATATACAAGCCATGAGGGATCTCATCAATGATAAAACGAGCGGCGATGTCATTGAGAAGATGCTTGAGTTGAAAATCAAGCGATTTCGGATTCAACCTGGATTTATCAAACTCGAGGAGGCTTGGGCTGTGGACTAAGTATGGGAGTATGGGATGGGTTGGTGTAGCAATTCAGATTTTCGTCTAATGAGATGAGCTCTCTGCAGAAACGATTCAAGATGAACTCCATGTGCGACGAGATCAAAATGCCAGCTGTAATGCGAGGGCCGGCGTAACATGTAACTCCATAAGAATGGCTACCATGGCATGTGACTGACTACCAGTAGACAATAAACCTTCAGTGAAGGTGATCATTCATGGAGACCTGGGGGCGTTATCGAACTTATCTCTCTCGCGTCTTGCAGGTTTCGCACCTTTCAGAGTAGGACAGCGAGCATTGCAGCCAATGGTTTTGCTACGATGCTCTCGTCGTCGCTAATAAGACGATCAGCTCCTGTCTTAACCGTTTCCCTGAGCGGTTATTGCTTCGCGTTGGTCGTGACGGGACCTTTCCCGGTACAGCTGAAGCGGCCAAGGAAATATCTAACGGCGTGATGCTGAGAATACAGTGCCAGGAGCAGTCAGTAAGGTGATCTTACACAACGGCTGCTGCCAAAGAAATGTGAAGGAAAGCCAGGTCGATCGTGTTGCGCGGTGTGTTTTGGAATGTGAATGGTATTCGAAGGTTCAGTTCGCCGTCAGCTGCACTTAAGCTTTTTATATTTTAAGGGAAAACAGCGTTTGCTATAAGCGGTAGAGTAGACTTCCCTACTCTACATCATGGTTGGGTTAAAAATTCAGAACCAGTCTCCCTCATCAATTAACTTCTCGCCCTTTGCTGAAATTTCGTTGAGTTCCTGTACAGTCCAGGCCTTATACACATAGCCAGGGACTCCATTGGTATTTTGAAATGGCGTATCATCGAGCACATGCTGGGCACAGCTACTATAGTTATTGTAGGCATATTTTTGGGGATCGTGGTAGAGAATCCAGTCGGCAACCTGCTTCCCGAGAGCTGCCGGGTTCTTCTGAACCTCGTCCCAATCAGTCTTCTGAAATCTCTCCCTGTTCTTGACTCCTGTTTCTGCGCACAAGAAACGCGTTCAAACCTATCATCAAAATTTGCCAGTCTAACCTTCATCACGTTTTGGATGACCATTATAGACTATAGGGATCGCATACCGTAGAATGTTGTGTACCTTCGTAGCAAGGGTAGCGTTGGCTTTTCCAACGAGCTGCAAGCAAGCTGCAAGCGAATATGCATCCTCAAAGGCCATTGTAGCTCCGCTTCCCGAAGAAGGCAGGAAGACGTGTGCAGCATCACCTATCTGCACGACCCTTCGAGAAGGCGATGTCCATTTAGGCTGCGGATCTCTCCACATCAATTTCCAATCGGTAACTTGATGACCGTAAGTTGTCTTGATCAACTCTTTAATAAATGGGTTCCAGTCTCTCACAAACGGCAAGGCGTCATGAGGATCAACAATCTGGACCCAATTTTCGTTCGCGGGATCGTGGTCCTAATTCATTGTTGGTAAGCTGTCTCATGCCATGTTGCACATTCAATGAATACCAAGGTATCATATAATTATACTTACCTTGTGAGTCAAGACCCATGACACAGTCTTGTCTGTCTTTCCAACGATGACGTGGACACCAGGACCTACACCTCTTTCTACTTTGTTTTTTAGCGTATCGAACTCCTTAGCAATTACTGGGTTTTCCATTGCTAAAGCGGTAGGAATAGTAGCCCGGTAAAGGGCAAAGCCACTGCTAGTGAGAGGATCTTTTTGCCCTAAAACCAGGTCCCATTATTATGTGTCGATGATTGATTTTTTGTGTTTTCGTCTCTTCCCACACAACGTTAAGATTTCTATGAATTAACTATATTGCTAGCAGCCCTTCTAAATAACTATAAATAACTATAAAAAAAACCTTAATATATATTATAATATATATTCTTAATTAAAATAAAGTTTATAATTATAGTATTAATATTATTAATATAAAGTTATTATAATAAGATTTATAACTATATTTAAAGAAAACTTTATATTATATATAATTAACTTTATAAATTATATATATTAAAAAAAACTTTTATAAATATAAGTATTATAAATTAATAGCTCTCTCTTTTATAATCTATAAATTCTTCTCTCCTTATATAAAGAAAATAAAGTAATTATAACTATAACTATAACTACAACTAATAAGACCTTTTATATATATACAAAACACTAAAATAAGTAAGTTACTTAGTATAGCTAATAGGCCCTCCGCAAAGAGGGAAAACTAATGCACAGTATAAAAGAGATTATATTATTTTAAAAGCTTTTTAGTTAGCTTAGAGAGCTTAGGGTTTTTAGCTCCCTTCTTTCTCTCTAATTCCACACGCCCTTCAGCAAATATTTTAATTATTGCCTTTTTCTTGGCCTTAGTTTTAGCAGTAGCTAGTTCCTTCTTTTTACGGGACTTCAAGACCTCTGTGCTGGCAGTCTCCTTGACATCCCCCTTAGCCACTAGGTCTGGTCAGCTTCGATCCCTGTTGGCTGCAACGGGCAACTTACTCTTGTCTGTCGTTGGTGTTGTAAGTCAAGGTGTTTTGGTCGCTTTCCATAAGAGTGTTTTGGTCTTTTTTTTGTGTGTGTGAGAGGTCTTGTTGGTTGTGGTTGCACTTGCAGCTGCACTTGCTTTGTTTCCTTTGTGTGTGATAATAGAGCAGAGGGAGAGGAGAATTCGTGGATTGCGAGGGAGAGAGCCCTTAATTTATGATGCTTACGTTTATGAGAGTTTTTTCTCGCATATATAACTTATAAGGTCAATTATATATGATGCAAAGTCTTCCTTAAATGCAGTTATAGAGCTTATTGCGATAACTCTGCGCTAGCAGTATTAACGCTATAATTGCGAACCTTGTTTTAATTAAGAACACACATTATAATATATATTAAGGTTTTTCTTTACAGTTTTTCACAGTTATCTGGAAGGGCCGCCGGCAACACAATCAATTCATAGAAATCTTAACGTTGTGTGGGAAGAGACGAAAACACAAAAAATCAATCATCGACGCATAATAGCTAATAGGGATTAAAACTAACTAGACCTAGTAGCTAAAGAGAATATTAAAAAGACCGCTAGTATAAAGGTCTTAAAGTTCTATAAAAAAAACTAATTACTATTAAAACTAAAGCTAAAAAGAAAGTAATAATTAAAATATTTACTTAAAGGTATATAAAATTAAAGAGAAAAAAAAGCTAAAAACCCTAAGCTCTCTAAGCTAACTAAAAAGCTTTTAAAATAATATAATCTCTTTTATACCATATATTAGTTTTCCCTCTTTGCGGAGGGCAGGTCCCATGATTTGGTCCCGATTCCGTCGGCAGCTACTACTATATCGGCTTCCAGTCTTTGTCCATCAGCCAGGACCCCCGCAGATTCATTCGATTCGAAGTAGTTTGTTGCTGAAGTATCGAACTTGACGGGTATTCCGATGTCTTGGGTACACTCATAGAGTAATTTATGAAGTTCAGAGCGATTGAATACCAGTGAAGGAGTTTCTGAGGTTCCCAATGGAAATTCGCCAATGCAGCTTCCATCGTACTTATACACATGCATCGTCTGTGATATAGACAAGGCTACCAGCTTCTCGTAAAAGCCAGGCCAGCTCCGAGACGTGTCAAGAACTGAAGCCTGTATGGCAATGATATCACCTGCGTTTAGAAGTCAAAAGGCAGAAATGGTAGAATCTTGCAAACGCACAAGCTATCTAAATATATGCATTTGAAACATACTATAATCATTGAAATTCGGTCGTCGGTCAACAACTTGAACTGTATGTCCCTTCCGCTTTGCGCCGATAGAGAATACCAGGCCGGCTAATCCCCCTCCCACTACTAGGATTTGAATTCCGCTCGGAGGAAAAACCTGCTCGTCGACAGCCTCAAATGAAGACATGTTGTCAGGAAGGAGACGGAAGACTACTCTGAATTGGGTAAAGTTTCTATGGAAGATACTTGGAGAAATAGAACGTGTATTCGGCATGTCCTTCGACCAGCCCTTATATATATTTCGCAGTGGTGCATCTTTTTTGCCTCTTTACACCGGGATATTGCAGGAGGATTCCGAGGTCGGCATTCTACTTGGATCAGCGGCCTGAAATATTCATTGTCAATGAGTCGACTTTCTTTCAGCAGAAACCAGGATTGATCTCTACTTTCGGCTGCAGAGAACGGCCGTGTTGCTACATCCGGCACAGTTTTCGGATGGCCCGGTCTCGGGGATCGGCCTCGGGGATCGGTCTCGGGAACATCGGCCTAAGGAATCCTCGCTTACAACAACATAGTAAGCGCTTCTCTTCTTGGGCTGGAGGCGCCATTTTCAGAGTTCGAACCGTTCGGTGACGTGAGATGAACCGCACTTGTGGCCCTATATCTATTTTTACCTCACATCTTCTGGAGTGATGAGGACTGCACAGTCATGGTATATATATAAGCTAGTTTGCGCTGTGTAGACTTGGTGGAAAAAAATAGTAGAAGAAAAAACAGACCCGGGGTCACAAAACTTTGCTGAAGAATGAGCCGAGGATTCGAGAGTGGAACACGGACTATTCGCCGGCAAATTCGGTCTAATGGCCAAATTCCCGAAGTTACTCAACCTGAAAAAGGGCTAAACTATCGAGTCCTTCGGAAAAATACAGTAATACATCACATTCCACCTCCTTTCCAAACAATTCGGCCAACTTCGACCAACATGCCTCTCAAAGTTATCATCGTGGGCTCCGGCATTGCTGGGCTGACGGCAGCGGCAGTTCTTCGCGATAAAGCCGACGTGACTGTCATTGACCGTGGTAGTGAAGCACAGGTTAACGGTGGGCAGGGAATTGGCCTAGGCCCCAATTGTGTTGGGATACTCGACTCGCTCGGTTCCGATCGCAAACGCGCTCACACCTTACTCGGTCGCGGAGTAAAGGCTTTCGATGCCAAGATCGGCGAATTGACGAAGACCATACCTATGGATGCTGCTGCTACTTATGGCAGTGATTGGATCATGGGGTTGAGAAGTGATGTCCGTTTGGCAACCGACGGCGAGGGTCCGAAACCGACGTTGTTGTTCAACAACATTGTTACTGATGTCGACCCGCACAACGGAGACGTCTTTCTAGAGAATGGAGAGAAACTTATGGCTGACGTTATCAGTATGTGCCAATGTAACACGCAAGGCTTCAAGCCATTGATCTAACAACAATTAGTCGCCGCTGGCATTCACACCACTCTCAAAAAGAAAATCGTTACAGAGGGTGATTTAGATGCTCGTGTCACGGGTCAATCGATTTTCCGGTTCCTAGTTTCGGCTGAAAATGCCACACGGGAGGTAGGGCACCTCCCAGAGTGGTGGGATCCCGAGCAAGGCGCTCACTTGACCTATACCTGGGCCGATGACGGCACAAATCGTGCCATCATCACATACCCTTGCCGTGATTTTGAATACCTGAACGTCAGCCTTGCATTTCCGAATGAGTACTTAAAAGAAAGAGCAGACGAATCCTGGTATCAGGAGGGCGATGTCACGCAAGCCCTAGAAATTTTCCACGATTTCCCGGCTTCATTCACAAGATTTATCAAGTAAGCTCTCGAAAAACGGCCCCTTAGGGAAACACGTACTAAGTCAACTAAGGTACGCCGAACAAATTCGCATCTGGGGGCTGCGGGACCACGATCCCCTTCCCCGCAACGTCCGCGGCCGTGCCGTGTTGATTGGTGATGCCGCGCATGCTATGGCACCTTTCCAAGGCCAGGGTGCCGCTCAGGTCATCGAGGATGGCGAAGGATTCCGAGTGCTTCTCCAGCCAACTGTTTCTCGAGAAGACATACCAGCCTTGCTGAAACGTTGGGAAACCATCCGTCTCCCAAGGGCATCCCAAGTTCAGTTGAGTACTCGCCATGCGAGCAAAAAGCTCAACGCGGCTCAGTCTGCACAGACGCAAGCTTTCAACTGGATATACAAGGGAATATTGAAAGAACTCGAGAAAGTTGAAAGTTCACATCAAGCCTAAACGGGCTAAGCTTAGCAGTTTGAGCGTAGCATGTGTGTAGGCTTAGCTGAGTATCAATTGACTGGGATACCTAGATCACTGAACTAGTGGATGCATTTAGGTCAGACTTTTGCACCGCCAGTACGGTTGATCCCCGAACAAGAACACTTTAATCGGAATCATCGTACCCCAAGGATGGTTCCCCAAGCAAACAAACAAAACAACAAAATGGCTTTATCCCGCATGGATCGGGCGCGAAGGTCTAATAAACGAGGAGAAACTATTTATAGTGCTGTTAATTCAATATCGTGCCCGATTGCTCAAGACTCCTCAGTTCTAGAGCACGATGATAATATTTAAACTCTCCAAAGATAACAGCTTGAGCTTTCAACACCTCTCCCCGGGGTTTATTACGGTTTTGTTGGAACACAAAATGAGATCTCTTCTCCAGGATTTTTATGCAGTGACAGGACCTGTTGCAGAACCAGTTACACGAAGACGGATGGTTTCGAACTGATGCCCATTCCAAGGAGCCGATACCGAAGCTACCATTTCCATCAGTTTTCAGGGAAGTGATGCATGGCTTGCTAGCAATTAACAGCCTTGACCCAGGAGGAATATTTTCAGGCTGAATAGGGTTCTTCGATTCTGGCTTTGGGCTAATAAGGGAACCGAAGTCTCGACCAAGGAGGACCAGAACGTCATCGGCGTTCCCAAGCTCCCACCAGGAAGCCACATGATCTTCATCATAGGGCACTTCTTTCTGTGATATCAGACTTCGTCGTGAGAGAAGATCAGCATATTCCAAACCTCTTAGTCCGGGCTTTTGGGGCCAAAATGGAGTAGCCTTCCTTTGTACAATCCCCGCATCTCTGAGCTGCCGCAAGTCTCGTAGGATACCTTGTATAACATCCGCAAACGTCTTGATTTCGTTGCCTTCCTCCCAAAGCTTGATTTTGCGGTTTTCTGGAAGCATACAGACCTTAGGCGCGGCCTCGAAACCGTGGTTTAACGGGTTAGCATACGGCAGCGGCGGCCAATTTCCGTCAATTGTCTGGCAACCAGGCTGCCGGCGCTCTTGAATGCGACGGTCGGATAGATATAACAAAGCAATATGCAGCACTACGCTCAATTCTGATACGAGCCATGCGGATTTGGTTTCCCCATCATAGATGATGGTTGACTGCTGTTCCGCTTTATCCACCATATCGAGATATGTTCGACCTTATAGCGATATCCGCAGCGTTTTCGACAGCTGGTACTTGGCGGCGAAGTTCAGTGTGAACATACCCTTGACGGAGAAACCGCTAGAAAACGTTCCCTCATTTGCAAATTCTATCCTTGTTGCCGCGTCTGGAAATCTCGATCTCAATATCTGGTCTGCGTGAGATGTCACAAGATCCTTAGTTCCGAGGCGCACCTCTGCTTGGGTAAAATATCCAAGAAATGTCCTTTGACCAGAGAGTTCATTTATGTCGTAGTTTTTGAGAATTGCTGTGGACCCAGGACCACCCATCACGAAGTCATCGTCGTGAACCCCGGCGCAGTGCCATTGTACGCCGCTCTTCAGAATCTTAGTCGGGTATAAGACGACCCCTGCTCCACCCAGCAGTATAGCCCCTTCGCCAACGTCTATCTGGGTACGAATGTCTGCGAGGCCGGCCATGAGATCAAATGGTATCTCCAGCCCTATACCTTCTTCTCGCTCTGATGTCGGAAATCCGTAAGCCAAGGTAGCGCCCCGCGTCAGACGGTACCAGCAGCTCGGGCTCCTTTCCAGGTTACTTGCGTTTGGTTCTGGATTTTTGGATGCAAGCTTCTTAGAAGTAATTTCAATTAATCCGGGATTGATAACTTTTAAAATCGCTGTTGCTATGGTGAGTAGGTGTTTCGTGGGAAGAGTGAATGCCGCCGTCAGCCAAGCAAGTTCCTGAATGAGCTGAGCTATCTCAGGTTGTGGGCCAGATATTGAGAAACAAGTACACGGAAGGCTTGGCATACTATCATCAATCAAGCTTTGAACTGTGATGTAGCAATCTTCATAGAGCTTAACGGGATCTGAAAAGGTCAGACTAAAACAAGGCAGAGTCTATACCAACGTGTAGGCAGCGAGGTATCATGCGCAAGAAAGACGCTTACCTTGAATCTTCGCAGGATCTCTTACAATTGTATCGGGAAAGTTGATGAGCGCTGACGAGCCCCAAATTTTCTTCTCGAATTCTGCGCAAGTCCTCATTTCAGCGCGTGCTGGTGTACCCGTGAGTGTGACAACAGTATGAAGACCGACACCTGGTTCTAGCTCCTGTTTATAGAACTCCAGGATATCCCAGTGAACTCTCAGTCCGCCTTCGAATCTGTTCCCACTTTCGTCAGGGCTAGCGATGCCGACCACACGTTGAACTTCGCTAATTGGTGGAGACGACTCGAAGTCCAACCTTGTCTCCATCTGCTCGGTCTCCAGCGCGTCCTGACCGACAGTTTCGGCTGTTGAAAGCCCTGCATCAGACGCAAAAATAGGTCTGTAGTCGCTAGTAGAGTCTAAGAGATTGAATTGCATACTAAGCAATATTTGCAGATTCTGGTCTGCTTTAGATCGAGCTGGGTGGTCTTTGGGTATGACATCAAGTGCCGTGCTTGCAAACCCGATGGCTGCGGTTAGATCGACTTCTGAACCGGTTCGTTCAAATCGATAACCTAATCTTGCTGCCAGATTTATCAAGGCGTTGGGTCGCTCTAGGTGGTCTTTGGGCATTATGTCCAATGCTTTATTCCCAACCTCGATTGCACTGTCAAGATCTGCTGTTCGCCCAGCTCTCTGAAATCGAGCATCGATTCGGCTTCCAAGAGTAATTAACGCCATAGCCTTATCATGATGACTCTCCGGTGTCAGTTGTAGTGCCTCTCGTGCGAACTCGATAGCTTGGTCAATATCACTCAATAATCCCGTACGATTGTAGCGCATGGAAATCCATGATCCCAAGTTTGTTAAAACCATGTATCGATATGGGTGGTCTTCAGATGTAACGCTCAACGCGTCTGTTGCAACTTCAATGGCACTTGAAATGTGCTTTAGCTCTTTTGTCCACATATATTGCATACCAAACCAAGCTGCAAGGTCATTTGTTATGGCAACTCGGTCAGGGTGATTTCGAGGTGTACGGTCTAGGGACATAGTGGCAACTTCAATGGCGTATTCAACGTCGTCCTTAATGGCCCGGTCGACTGAGACGATATTGCTTGCCGATACTGGCCAGGTCGATCCAAGTTTATGACGTGCGATTTCTCCGAATATTTGGACTAGAATGCGCAGTTGGAGAGCTCGTTCCGGGTGGTTGTCTGGAGTTTGTTGAATCCATCGTTTGGCTCGCAGACTGGCCTTTTCCAGATACTCAATCAAACCCGTTCTTCGAAATATGAGGACATTGGCGTAAACACTTAGTTTGATTTTGTCAAAGCTCGTAAGATTTGAATGAGCCTCAGCGAAACCATCAAGGTCGTCGTTACTTAGATTATTGAGCAGGGAGTCTAGTTCGGCATCGATATTGAATGCTATCGTGTGAGTTATGAGAAGGGCAGCCATAGTTGGCCTTTCTGGATTAACTGATATTATACGTTTAAGATAGACTTCGTAAGAGTATGTGCGGATGGCCTTTTAGCTCTTTGGTGTCAAGATAATAAATAGTCGCAAATTAGAATGTTAGTCTTGGAGCCGTCTTAGGGTGGTGGGGGTATTTGTAAACCTGTCGATTGCAGCCTCACTTTGTTTTAAGACAAGGCTAGATTGTGGCCCCAAACATTTGGTATGGCAGCCACGGTCATTGGCCTAGGTGCTGGG